>JAKSZP010008174.1:0-112979 GCA_022478985.1 Massospora cicadina | reverse complement strand
GATAAGATAAGGTAAGGGTGGCCCTGAGGCCACCAGAGAAAAAGAGAGAAAAATTCTAAATGAAGTTCAGAATTGTGCAGGCTCAACCTTAAAGGTCGCCCTTCTGGGGCCTCACCTAAACCATTGATTAGGCTTTTGCAAGCCTAATCAATAATTCAGGCGAGGCACAACCCAGCGCCTGAACCCAACAAACACCAAAATCTTTTTAAATGGATTGATTCAGATTTCAGAAAATCTGAACCCATATCAAAATGCAACAAATGGATTAATACCATCCATTACACCGAGGAGTACAAGGTGGAGGAAATCCTGTACACACAAGTGGTGCGGGGTCCTAGGTCATTTTTAGTCCAGTGGAAAGGTCATCCAGTTGAGAAGGCCATGTGGCAGATGTCCAGAGATTGTGCATGGTGTCCTGGGAAGATCTGAGAGTTCTTCTTGTTTGGGGGGATGATGTGATGGTTGATGTTTATCCTAAACATCACATTGCCCTGATTTTTGACAAGACAGGACAAGCTGGTGTGGAAGGTAGAGGGGGTGAGAGAGCATTAGTCCTGGCTGATCCCAGGTTGAGACTAAGACTGGGGAAGGATGGCAGTTATATGTTTCTTCAGGCCTGGGGTTGAACCAAATGGTTTTGAAGTGGTGGGTTTCTAGGTTAAAGACGTATTTGAATTAGAATTAGAACGATTCTTGGGTGTGGTGGTTCAGCCACTATGGAATTCAATTCAACCTAAAACAATTCAGGTTTGCTTATGTCATATTTCAAAAGACATAGTGTCAAGCATGATGAATGAGTTTGATCTATGCTTGCAGCAAAGAGCTATAAGAGAAGGGACTTGAAAATGGGAGGTTCTTAATCCATTTTCTATCAACTTTCCTAAATATATCAAATTAAGCCGTTCCTAAGCTTTACTTATTTTTATTACTGTCTTCCGAGGTTTATATTGATAAATTTAGTCAAACAGCAGCCATGTTTGGCCTATACAAACAGGAGGTGGATTTTGAGAGCGAGATTGGGAAGGCTATTGCCTCCATATTCACCTTGTCTTGGAGTCAGGCATGTTGCTGGGGGTAAGCATACTCGCAACTGTCCTCCAAGGGGTGTTTATCCGCGGCTCCTCTAGCACATGCACTAGAGGAATGGTCTCAGGGACCATGTCTGCCCTTTGATCATTGACTTGGGCCTTGCTTCCCAATTCTTTTGTGGCACACTGGAAGGAGCCAGTGCGTTACGCTATATTAGGTTTTTATTTTCCTATCATGTCCTTTGGAAAATAAATAAAGATTATAGAATAATAATTCTAAACTTGTCCATGGTTACTTGTAACAAACCTTACCAATAACTTTCTGTTTGGAAGTTCTAAAATTTTTAGATTCCTCAAAGTCTTATTTAATAATCCCTGATACCATTTTAGGGGTTAAGTCTACCACTAGACGAGCAATACCCTCTTTTTTAGTACTATGACAAATAGCACCAGAACATAATCTATCCTAGGCTCTTAATTGAGACAATATCCCCTGGAAAATCTTTAGTTTTGTGAATTTTTTAAGCGGTGAAACATAAATAAAAACCAAAAACTCTACATTTCCTTTTAGTGCAAAACCCTGGGACACATAGTCATGCTCAAAAAATATCAAAATTTTAATCAGATGAATTGCATCAAAAACATGATGCAAATTTAGAAATTATATAGTTTCTTTACTAGCATAAACTCTAAATAAACACTAAAAAAAGTATACAACCTTAATTATTGCTCATAGTCTCTTGCCATTGTTTTAGATAGATTTATAGTAACAATTCTTTCTAATGACCTAGATAGAGTAAAGAAACCAGATACCCTTATAGTATGTGCATTTTGCCTGTAATTGAAAAATTTACTAATATTGTTGCTATAGTGATAGTTCATGGTTGAAATTCCTTTTAATAAAAAGTTTGTGAAGCGATGGAATTGATTATCTTAATCTACTTTCAGCATCCATTTCTGGTTGCTATCTCACAAATAGAATTATAATAGTTTAGAAGTGTAATATGTTTATATATTAATCTTTATTATAAATTAGATATGTTTATTGATACAAAAATGGGGGTATACTTATAATTGTGTTCATTAGAATGCATATTCTCATTTCAAAAATCTTTTCTATTGATATTTTTGGGTCTTTATAGTATACTTGTAATCATTTGGTGTTAAATGATCCTAAGTAAACATTGTAACTCTTCTTCTGAATATTTTATTGATCTGGGTCACAATATTAAATTTTGGTTGGTGACTTATTTGATTTTTTTCAACTTTATGATATTTTATTTCTGGTAGTTGGGTCCTTGACTGGTTCTAGTTTCTGGTTGTAATACATAATTATAAAGGAACATAGGCTTAGCAATGTGGCTGTAAGGAAACGCTTTAGCCATCACTTTATATCTTTATTGAGAGAAATTATTTATATTTTATCTCGAACACTCTTCTGCTGTTTGCTATATTGCCTCCTCAATGGAAAATCTTAAATATTTCCTAGATATGATAAAGGTTCCAAAACATTTTATATAAAGTCTCTTCTACTTCAAGTTCCAGTTTTCTTGTATCTTTAAAAAAAAATTAAGTGGTTTATTTGTAATTTGGTCCTTATTTTCCCTAAAATAAATATACAAAAGACCAACCTAGCTTTAGATTTCAGGAAATGCTATTCATAAGTAGCATTAAACACTTAACATATTTTTATGGGACAATGCTATATGTCACAGTTTTTGATTCCTTAATAGAAGCTTATGGTATTTAGTATTTATAAAAGCCTAATTTTCTGATTTAAGTCTCCACCACTCTAAAACTTATCAATATTAAAGTTTCTTTTTGTAGTCAGAACTTCGTCCAGTTTGCTGAAAGCGTGTAAGTATCTTCCTAGTTTTTAATGTCAACTTTATCAGAAATTGGACACCAACCTCTTTCATAACCTCCTAAAATCTAAAGTTCTTGACCATTAATGGCATAAATCAGTGATTTGCTTATTGAAGCGTGTCATATATCATAGGAAATTACACTAACCAAATATATAGATAAGACTTTTTGTCAGTTTCTCAAATAACAGTACAGGTATATTACAACAACTAGTTGACCCATTCAGAATGATTACCTGACTCAAGATAATATCTGAAGAACTACAAGAATGTACTTTTAAGTTTAAAGATATACCCAGTATTGTGAATTATTTATTGAGGAGCTCAATCAAATATAATATCTCTGTATATCCATGTCAGGCAAATATCTAGTTAAACATGATTGTAATGAACCTTTGGTGGTTTCAGCTAACAACAAGAAGAAAATCAGCTTTATTTTGTAGAATATTTATAACCGCCAAAATGCTGGTGTTCTTTTAATGTAGTTTTATATAAAAACTGATTAAAGATGACCATGATCGTGCTGTTATCTAAAAATGGAATATTTTATAAGTGGTTATATTCAGAAGGGTTTTCTGTGTGCTATAGTTAATAATGTTTAATATTATTATTAAAAATCCTTGATATACTAAATCATGAGAATATTCTTATTAATTATTGAGAATTTTGAGGATCACATTAATTTGTTCTGACTTAGATATAAATTGTCAGTTTTTTAGACTATTGCTAATAAATATTGAAGATGGTCGCCAATTGAATCATTAATAGGGATTAGATTAGAATTTAATCTGATGCTGGTGCCAACTATTATTTTTGAGCGCTTTTTTGCTGATAAATGTATTATGTAACTTGTTTACTTAGTTTGCATAGGCATTAATCTTGTCCTTAATCAATTAAGCTGATGTTCAAATTTTACTAGGGGTATTTAATTAAAACTGCCACTGTGTGGTAATGCTAGCTTTTAGCTATAGTTATTAGATTATAAAATTAAAGCAATCATGTCTATAAATATGGTAATTATTTAATTACTTAAGCATGCCATCATGCCTATGTAATGTTAGATTTTGAAGTGAATAGTCATTGGAACGCGCTTTTCCAATATCAGCTTGGAATGATCATAAGCTTTTCAGCAATTAATGCCATTATTTAATGGAATTGGCAAAAGAAGATTTGATTTGATTTATGTGTTCCCTTTGTGTAATGAGATTGTCAGTGATGTTTACCTTTTAAAGGTGGAGATAGCAACAATTAAGTTGAGCATCAAACTTAAGTAATTGCTTTTATTAAATCCCCTCAACTTATCAGATGAAAAAGATATAGATAAATATTGAAATACACTAATGGTTTATCTTTGTTGCTTTAAGTGTCTAAAAGTAACTCAAGTTTTTTTCTATAAATTATATATAGGTGAAATACTTGCTTAAAGAAGATACCTGAATGAGATCAAAATCAAGTGTAAAGAATACTTAATTGTGCTAACTGTCATAATATACTAGACCTTATTTGAGCCTTAATATAGTTAAACAAAATGGTCACTAAACTTTAAGAATTACATTGGAGCTCGCTACAGGTGTAGTCAAGCCTTTGTGTACATATATTAGTGAACCAGAAATAATCATGCACCATGGTGAGCATGCAGAAATAATCATAAATCTCTGGATAGTATTAAAAAATACTATTCAGAACACTTAAGTTCCAACTACTAAAACTGACTTAATGGCATTAGAAGAAAGATTAAACAGTATGAACGCATAATTTATATTAGATGAAAAATAAATGAACTTTACAAACAAATTTCAGCTATAAAGAATAATAAATGATGTCAATAAGGAATTGCTAGCACTAAAGCCGCTTTTAGATTTAATGTTAGAAAACTTTAATTAAGGATAAAATATAAAAGATTAAGTTGGGTAGCTGAATTTATAGACAATTAGTAATAGTTACACAACAGAATGCAATTGTTCACAATTTGAAATCAAGAAACAGTATTGCCTTACAGTAATTTGAATTTTAATAATAGGAGAGCAACACAGGAAGCAAAATAAATTGCTAGAAATATGCCTAGAACATTCTCTATAATCCTAGAAAAGACCCCAATAACCACCTGTTAAAATTAGGATCTAGGGCTGTACCCCAAATGCAAATACCAAAACTCTAATTACTGTTGAATTTCACTATTCCCAAAATTAGTTAGGTCTACCAGGATAATGCGCCTGCATTTTTTAGGATGTTCAAAAGAAAAATGTTTATATAGTGATCACCAAAAACCAGTTACTTTCATTGATAGTCTTAAACTGTATGCAAGAAGTTGGTGATACCTTTTTTAGAAAAGAGAGAACTGGACTAATTGTTGTTCAAAAGAAGAATTTATGGAACAGTTTGGAAGTCCAGAGCAAATGACTGGAGTGAAGAAAAGTTTTTATTTATTTTAAGTTTGATAAGGATCAAAATGGTGAGAAAGTTTTCTTATACTTCAAAAAATCACAAATCTCAATTGGTACAAATGCTAATTTTGACTGAAAAACATTGTCATATGAACAATACTATAGCCATACCAAGATCTTATTTGGGCAATGGCTTCAGTGTTAAATACTGATAATTTTACTTACAGATAATATGTACCTCAAGATAATTTATGTTAATTTTTAATGCACCAAGAGAATTTATAAATTCAACAAACAAAATATAGCAATTTAATTTAGGTAATTTTGTTTATAATGCAAATTGCAAAGCATATAATTATACATAATAAAAATAATTTTTCTTATTTTTTATAAGTGTAAAAAAGGCACATTTACTTTCCTTTTAGAAAATATCAAAGGATTAAATTAACCTTAGTCAATAAAAGAAGAAAAAGTAGTCTATTATTAGAGGTGGGAAGAGGCTATGCAAGTCTTTACAAGGAATATTTTAGACTCACATATGGTAATTTAATCTGACAAACCTCAAGGTAGGTTTATTTAACTTAGACTTATTTGTTGATGAGACTACATTTTACCCTCTTTAAGATTATGTTCTAAGATGTGACTGCAATCAATATCAAAGACTTGGGATAAACAATGAAATAATGATGTAGCTCAATTAGATGCTTGCTAGATATTTGATCAGGTAAACAATATCAAAGATAAAAAATAAAACTACAATCAAATAAATAATGTCAAAGTCAATTTCTTATAAGTACAATTCAGGGGTCATTAAAAAATCTTTACAGAGATACAACAACCTTTGATATAAAAAATGATGCTGTTAATCAATCTAAACCCATGATGAAAAAAATGACCTGCCCATATGGAGTGAGCAATTAGCTTAATGTTGACTATTATGAGACAAACAGGAACTTATGTAAAACAAATTGGCAAATTATAGACTAAACCAAATAAATAAATAATGAATTGGCAATCGATCCCATAATACCAATAAAGTAACTGATGGTTAAATAGATAAATATGTCTATATTAAGTTTTAAAAAATAAATATGTAATTTGAAAATGATACATTTGGAATATATAAAAATTTACAAAAAGATTCTAAAATAAAAAATTTTAAATAGAAAAGAAGAACTAAAACTTATATTTCAAGCTTTTCTTTCCAATTACTATCACTTATTAGTAAACAAATTCAAATAGAACAATTTGATAATCAATACCAGGTGAGATGAGCACGCTTAATAAACAAGGACAGAATTGGGCAAACGTGGTAAAGGGTGGCAGACCTGGATCTGCATCACCCAAAGGCACAAAGCGCACAGGAGTAAATGAAAACCAACGTAAAAATAAAGCTCCTGAGATGGTGCACCCCGCAGGTTTTGTAGATTTTTAGTCAAATATTGCAGTTACATGAAAGTGTCCCACTCTCAACTGCTGTCATTAGTTGAACATGGGATACATGTATTTTTGGCACAGAGGCACTGGCAATGTGGGAAAGTCTGATGAAGACCAACCAAAAATATTTTCACACGTTGTGTACATGACAACCTACACTATCTGCTGTGGTTGGGTGGACCTTGTGTTTGAGACAGCAGAGGAAGCAAACAAAGCTGTGAATGTCACAGTAGTAATTGACCTTCCCAATGGTCAACGTTTGGTATTGACAAAAAGTTCATGTTGGACAGAATTTAAAGACATTTTTATAATTTTGTCTACCTTCTGACAACACTGGTGCGCACAGTAGTCAAACAACATCTCTGGGAGGGCTTGGAATCCTATGGAAAAATTAAACAATTTGAGGTGCAAAGATTCCAGCTGATGCTGACCCTTAGCACAGGGAAGGCAATAGCAATTATTTCCCCAAACCTAGAGATAGCGGAGAATATCACAAAGATCACCCAATATGCTTCCATCTTTATTAATGAGAAAAAAATCCAACTATTCCATGAAACAGTGTAGAGTTCACCCCCATATGCAACCATTGCCAGGCCTTTGGGCATAAGATTCATGCTTGTCCAACAAAAGAAAGCCTAAGAGAAATGGAATTCTGAGAGGAGGAAATGGGCGAAGATGACTCAGAATATGCCAAAATCACTGATACTACATAAGCATTTAACGGGAGAATTCGGACAATATAAAATTATTGACCCAATTTCCCCAAAGGAGCGGAAAATGGTCAAACAGGCTCACAAGTTGGCCACATCCAAGGCAAGGCCTCAGCAAAATTACTCATCTTGCCTGAACAGATTCAGGAAGACATGGAAGAACTAGCAACAATGAGACAATCAAATTCCACAGAAAACCAAGCAACCAATCCAAACAAACAGGATTCAGTTGAACCCAATTTGATAGCAAATTCATCAACACAGGGGTTTGGTACATCCTCAAAATTACAAATTACAACCTAAACAGGATTAAAAATCAACAATTAAATGCGTCAGACAAAACTGTTCCAAATAAGAACACACAAATGCACCACAAAAATAAATTAAAAGTTAAAAAAGGCAAAAAGTGTTAAGAGAGTATCTGTAACTCTCTCATTCCCTGAGAGGTGGTGTGGGATGTAAACTCACACCACCAGGGATCTGGCCATTAAGAGAATGGGAAACAGGGCACCGCACATGGTGCCAGGGCAGAAGGGACCCAAGGCAAGGGTGTACAACATGGTATACAAGGATAAGTAACCAAGAAATATCAAAACTTTGGCGGACCATAAGGAGGAGTCCATAGCCAAATGTAATTCAGAGCCAGGAGCCTTGGGGGCCTCGATTTGGAGGGGACCAGGGCGGCTCAAAGGTTGACCAGAAACTTTGGTTATATGAGATAAAATGTAATGTCCCACGTTGTTGGAGACCTCCTTGAAGAGGTCTTCACACAGGTTCACCCAAGTAACCATACTAATAAAAATGTATATAAACGGGGTATTTTATTTGTAAAAAGTTGACCAATGAGGGATGTTGGTCACAAACAAACATATTTAAACATTTTTTGGGAAATTTTGGGTCTGCGGAAGTGGTCCCAAGCCTTGATGCACCAATAGGCGCATGCTTCCATCCAAAAAGGTAGTATACACCGAAATTGACTTCACTCAAGTGATTGATTGAAGTTGTAATCTACCCAACCATGTGATGTCATAAATGGAACAGTTTTCAAACCCCCATTCCCTGATCAACCAGATAGTACCATTATCATTTAAAATGTAGCTCATCCGTTTTAACGCCTGAGCTGATACAAGGGGCTGGGCATTTTTCACCACACTAGTACCAACCTGGGCATAATTGGCTTGTACCCAGCGTTGGTCCAAGGTGTGCTTGAGGTCAGGAAGGGCCGGAAGTTTCACCTTCTGGAACTCCTGCCTCTCAGTCTTATCCTTGGGGTTGATGCCTACTATCAGGTCATTTAACTATGAAAAGAAAGGAAAAAAAACAGCAGTAGTAAAATGGGCAGAATATACCCCAATGCCTAGTCATCATTATGGCACCCACAGAAAGGATGCAAAGGTGAGCAAAGAGGGCAAGGGAGTAGGGTGGGGGCCCTTCTAAGCACTGCTGAGGCGCACTGGGCATCTCAGTAGAAATAGAGACGCTGAGCATAGCTAGACTCAAGGCCTTAACGTCCTGGGCCAAGAAGTTGAGTCCTGCGCAACCCCATATGGACATCCTGGTAGTGCAGGAAACCCACTGTTCACAGGGAAAGGAGGAGACATGGGAAAAAATGCTCCTTCCAATAATATTATTTTGGTCACAACACTGTGGGGTAATAGTATGTGCAAACCAAAATTTTAGTTTCTTTATTTAAAATTCATTTTTGGATGGCTGCTTACTAGCTGTTACCTTCTCATGGCACAAAGAGGTGCACACAATAGCCAGTGTGTACACACTGAACTGTGCAGTGAAGCGTCAAGAGTTTTTATCAGTTTTGACACACTTTTATCTTCCATAAAACACTTTCATCTTCCATAAAACACTTTCATCATGGGAGACATGAACTGCTGGATTAACCCAGACACCAACTGATGGATACATACAATGGAGGCACCACAAGGGCATGTGGAATTTTTCATGTTAAAGCCCACCTTGGGTCTATATGATCCTTTACCTAAACAGTCTCCTTTCCTGCAGAACATGACATGCCTGCATATGCACAATGGCAAATTTATTTCTGTGTTTCAAATAGACCTAATATCTGCACCGCCAACCTTCTGACACCACATTTATAAATTTAAAACTACAGAAATTTAATTCTCTGACCACCAGCTAGTTTTGGTGTCCTTCAAAACAGCACAAATAAATATCCAAGCCCCCAGGTGATGCAGAATACGGCCAGAAAATTTAGTTGACTTAGAATTTAACTCCTTGGATGGAGGAACTATCCTCAACGTGGGATTTTCAAACACCTTTTTTTTAGACCCATTGATCACCTGGAAAAATTTCAAGAAATCAACAATATAACAGACTAAATACACAGCATCAAGAAGATACAGGGAAGCTTCAGTCATCATTAAACGCACCTTGGCTGAAATTGATCACCTGAAAATAATGTCCCCTGCACAGGATACAGCCCTGTATGGGGATGCAAAGGGGCAGAGATCTCTGCACACTTAAGCACCTTGATGCGTGAACACCAACACTGTATTGGTGTTCAATACAGAGCAATAAAAAGATGGAGAAACTTGTTCAAGTTACTATTTCCATTGATTTTATACCTGAAAGAACATGGTAGCCTGCGCACAGGTCAACAATTGGATACATTCAAAGTGAAAACATCTGAGTAAGTTGTGATTGAAGTACACAGGATTTATATAAATTTATATAATTCTGATTTAGTTGAACCATCAAAAAGTAAACAAAACCATCGCCAATGCCATATTGGCACTGCAGCTCAAACCAATAATGTAATTAATTTAATATTTCATGAGGAATTATAGGAAGCGGTGCATGGTGCACCACAAGGAAAATGCCCTGGACCTGATGGGCTTTCTTATAAATTTTATAAAAAATTAATAACATTTCTAATATTCTATTAGCTTCCATGAATAAGTGCATTATGGAAACATGCCTTCTACCTGGAGGCAAAGAAGCATACACAGTCACTCTCTTCAAAAAATAAGATAGACTAAACCTATACAATTGGCGCCCAATCTCCCTAACTAATATTAACAATAAGTTATTTGCAAAAATTATGGCCAAAAAATTAGGGGAAATTGCAACTGATGTGATATCCCCATCACAATATGGATATGTCCCAGGAGATCCATATGGGACAATATTCACTCAGCTGCAAATGTCTGTCAATCTAAAGCCTCTGGAGCGCCTGTCTTTTTAGATTAACAGAAGGCATATGAGAGGGTGAACTGGACTTATCTCAGGGCCTGCCTTCAAAAAATTTAAACTCACAAATAGGTTTATAAATTGTGTGATGTTGTTCACAGAGTCAGCTACCACGTCTGTGTGTGAAGCAGGTTTTTTGACCAACCTAATTTCCCACAGAGGGGACTCAGACAAAGGGAGCCTTTAAGCCCTCTACTATACAATTTTAGACTTGATCCTCTAATTTGGAATACAAATTCCCTCATCAATGGAATCAATGTCTATGGTTAACCATCAGTCAAAATGATGGCTTTTGCTGATGACTGTGTGGTGGGATTTCCAGCAACCAGGATGCTTGCATACTTGAAAAAATAATACAAGAATACTCATCCATCAGCAACGCATCACTTAATGCTGGAAATTTGAAATTATACTCCTGTGAAAATATCAGACCCATTGGACGCCATCCACTTTGGGTCAGTAGACTAATACAACATCAAGATTCTTTACTAGACTGGTGGCGAAGATCACCAATTACCCCACTAGAACTTCCCTTCACTATCAAACTGGAAGCTGGATCTGTCCGCCACTTGGGTGTATGGTTAGAGGCAGGGGTACTCTTACACCATGATGGAAAATCAACTCCTAGATAAGAACAAAACGCATTGCCTTCTTTCTGGACATCATACAGGTCTAACTGAACAAGTTGTGATAGCCAATTTCATGATATTATCAAATATCTGATTTAAGCCCATGCAAGTGCTTTTTCACAATCCTTTTTTAACACAATATATGCCTTAATACAGGGATGGCTTTGGTCTGACCATAAAACCCCTGTGCGCCTTAAAACTTTATTTGGCCCTAGGAGGAATGGAGTTATGGGGCTAACTAATTATGTAGATCAAGTGGCCCATATACTAGTATTCTGATTAGCTCAGGTAACAAGTCCAGACCTTCCAGACATACATTGTGCCAAAGCAGCAAAATCTAAATTTGCATGAGCGCTCCAAATAAGAAATCTAAATCATCCAAACACATTGATTAAGTATCTGGCATCTCACCCAACCACTGCAGGACCACATGGAACTCCTGTACAATTTAAACAAATACTTTTAGCCACAAGAAGAGCAGAGTGGAAGATCCACATAAGTGGCCAGACCAGTCACTAAGGTCGCCCAAAACTAACTTAAAGACAAGAAGGTAATGGTAAGTAGTCACAAACAAAGTAATAAACAAAAGCCTAAGTACCAATGTCAGGATTGATTACCTGGATCTAATGGACATACCATACAGCCTGAAGACCTAAAGAATGGTCTGGAGATACACACACCACTCACTACTACAACCCAAGATATGTGCACATGTGTGGAGATTCATGCTGAGAGTTTATTGCATGGCAGAACAATCAAACGCCGCCCACTCTTCATGCACAATATGTGGCCAATATGGAAGCTTAGCATACTGCCTAGAACAATGTTTAAAATTGGTAGCTATCTGGAAAGAGGCCATGCACCTATTCTGTCAAGGCAATGGACAATCATTCACTTTATATAGGAACATGTTTGCTCTCAACATGGAGTCACCTATTCATCCATCTTTATGGGCATTAATAGTAGCAATAGCACTATGGACAATCCATACTATAGTATTGGATTAATTTATAAGAACAACGCCTACCCTCCAATAAGTCATCAATCATTTTCAATACCATATACTGGAGCATTATTTAAGCATGGTTGTTTGGCAACATGACGTCACACAACAGAAGTCTTATCAACTCATGGTTCACCATATGTTTCCTAAATATTGACTCATTTCTTCACTCATTCTGCATACATTTGTGAGTCAGAATAAATCCCCCCATCATCCTAAACCTGGAGGTCATGGCGGACAACAGAAGGAACTATAAACCCTCTGGGGTGTCCTTTTAATTATTCAAATTATCTTTATTTTATCATCATTACATCAGAAGTGTACGTCCCCTGGTTGACCTTCCCCAAATAGGTAAAAAATTTTAAATATAACACCCAGATTTTGAAGAACCAATATGAGGTATGGTTAACCATCTAGTACTAAAAAAATATGAGGTATGGTTTTTATATAAAAAGTTTTATGAGGCTAGATTATTTCCAGATCGCCAATAAAGGCCATATGTAAAGATTATAAGAACAAAACTAGCACTGAATTCTAGTTGCACAATCTATTATGGCACCACAGGAACAAAGGATGCTATGTTAGAGGTGACTAAGTATTTCTTATACAAAAGGCTAGTTTATCTACCAAGTTTACAATTGCATTGTATATAAACTGATAATTTTTTTATTAACAATTTCAATCAATTCACACATAATAATCATTATGAAAAAAGGGGCCATAACCCTCTCAATTTGAAGGTTCTTTTTTGGATAATGAAATTTAGACAAGGTGTATCCTTGTAAGGTTGAGACCTATGTTTATCATATTTCTTTGTATTATACAAGACAATATTAACTAATAAATTACTAGAGTTATTAATTTTCTATTAAGGGCTATAGTTCTAAGCTTCTGATGGGATCAGAATCAAGCCTAGTGAACAACGCCTTATGGACGCATAATAGTCTTATAAATATTTCAGTGGCATTTATTTTCAACGTTAATTATTGTAGAGGCGCTTATGATCTGCACATTTTACCAAGCCTACTGGATCACTCTTATCAACGGCCTAGTCTTTATAAAAAAGTTCAAAAAGGATTTTGGGAAAAAATGGAAATAGACCTTCAATTAGACTACACTGGGGACCTTTTAAAGATATAATACAATAAAATCCAGCGTGAAATAAAACTATTGTTCTATGATCTTATAGCTCACTTCTACAAGTTCATATACCATATAATCTTATTCCAGAAGGCGTTGACAAGTTCTGTCACTTCATACCCTGATGTGATTTTTTTCTATGATTCTAGCACTAACTATGGGCGCACAAAGGGCTGAGATTGACTGAAGGATGTTGGAAGAGCCAGAGTTATAAGGACCAAGCCATATTGCGATCAGATTTGGTAAGAATTAAGGTTATAAAACAATTTAAGAATGTCAAGCTTCTTTTTACTCATAGTTAATGACGTTTACCAAGGCTTCTTATTGAGGTGAAGAATGGTGGGTGCTTATAATATTGAGATATCAAAAGAAGTTATATATCCTCTTATAGATAGAAGTTACTCTATTTTTGCATTGATGCCACCCCAGCTCATACTAATTGTCCAGAATAGTTCTTAAATCAATCTAGCTGGGGAATATTGACAGATAAATCTTCCACTATAAGATCAAGAGGAGTTTTATCATATATAACTAAGGGAACAAACATCTCACAAGGCTTCCAAAGGGTTTATACAATGTGCCTGCCTTTATCAAAGAGCAATGGATCCCAGCCTACTATATTTACAATGATCTTGTGACATCCACCCTAACATCATAGTAACTTATAGACTATGAGGATAATGCTTACTACATAGATCTCAGAAGTTAAAGTGAGTAATGCCTCAAACTTGAGCCTTCTAAGTGTGATATCTTTCATCTTAATAGTTTTCTTGAGCATCCCATCTTATTCAGAGAACTCAATTTACTCTAAATAGGCTTAAATCCATCCCCAATATTTGAAGCTGAATCACCTATGTGACAGTCAATGACATATGTATTGATGTGGAATCATCAACTGGTGCTATGAGACTTAATAACTTTGTCAACCTACTGTACATATATTAGTAAAAAACACCCCTCCTGTATAGGAATTAATACAGATGGCCATTTTTATATTTTTGATCAACTTAAACGCAATTTTTCAAATTCCTTATATTTATGAGTTAGCCAGTATATTATTCTTAATGCTTCTGATTGTAATGAATGCGTTTGCACCAATATTCCCTAAGGAAATTGGGAAGTAAGAGCCACATAACTGACTCTACTAGGGACCAGCCCACCAGAGCCAATCCCCAAACCCATCCGCTGAGTTTCGCCATTGCCACATGCCCTCAGATCCCTATCCACATGCTTTAGGAGGATACTGAGTTGCACGCCAATGCCACACCATGCCCACTATTGGAGCCCATGTCTTCTGATCCAATTATTCTATTTTAAAATAAAATACTCTTTTTGATTCTGCCAACAAGTCTTTATTTGATTTTAGGATTTATTGTAGAAGACTCAACTGGCTATTCAAGCCAGTCTATCCTCAAATATATAGTGCTTTTGCAAATACAAACTAAGCTTTCCTTTATGCCAAGCTCTCCTGAACCATCCAGCACATCTTGGGAAAAGATTCCATGCCCATGGAATCATCATTTGAACCGCTCATAAGCCCAATATCATATTGACTCAGATGCATTTCAGTTTCAGACTGACGAATTTCCCTTGCTCTGATTCCCCTTTATTCAGGCTTCTTCTTATAAATTTCATATTCAGATCTAGTACCAACTGATCTGTAGCAATGTACGGATCAGGTACCACCTGATCCATTACACTGATCACATCATAGGAGCAAAAGTAGCACAATGTGACAAAAGGGACTACAATGTTCTTAGTTTGATGAGACCCCATAAAAGCATTCAATAATCAGATTTTACTATAAAGAGGAGGCTCGCCATCCTAATTGCACTGTAGCATAGTTACACTTTATTTAAGATTGACCTTCAATGTTGTTCATAAAACCTACTTTACTAAGGTGGCTACAGTTAATTGAAGGATCCATGTTCAAGTCTGGCTTGTTGGGTCCTCAAGCTTCATCACTACATGTGAACTTTAAATAGTGCACCAAGGATTATAATATGATATTTAACTTTTTACAATGTTTCACAACTTCACTTAGAACTGTAAGGTTGTACCAGATACATAGATAATTTATGAAGCTCAAGAGCTTAGATGATAAGTATGGGCGGGTCATTATGTTATATCAGCCAAGGGGTCCAGGACCCTGTATGCCATGCTATATATAAAGTTGTCATATTAGCTACCTTACCTCAGACCATTATAATCATTACCTGTCATCATAAAATTATATACATGTCAGGACCCTTTAAAGTTCACAAGGGCTGCAGCTAGATCTGAGATCACTGCTACTAAAAGAAAACATAGGCTCCATCAAAGTATTGGATGCTTGCCCTAATTGCTAAAAAGTTATCTAAGAAGGCTGAGCCTCATTTATGATGCCTGAGATACCTTCCCTACCTTCAGTCACAATGTTGTAGACTCCCACAAAAATCCTTTTTTCTAGAGATTGTTGCAACTTGGTCAGGATTAACTATATGATATTTTTAAAAGATATAGCTTTCTAATCATAGACAGCAAAGGCTACTGCAACATCATCCAAGAGTACCTTACTTGGCATGGCAGCCTATAAAGTGATTGCAACTTTATTAAAGATCTTTGCTTGACTATTGTTATATAAAAGCAACTACCTGAGACTACAGAAGCTTTATCTAATCATCATGGCTGATAGATGATACAGTTGAAAGTTTAGACTTACTTTATTTTCCAGCTATACAAGATTATAACGACCAATTGTTTGTATATTTTTCATAGTGGCAAGATAATAGGGAATCCAAATTAATATAAAGGTTCCAATTTTATAATTCCTATTGGGAAAATCTTGAATATATAATAACTTTATAATTCTAAACGTTTATGTTTTAAGCAATTTGCTTCCAAGTGATCTAGGAATTGGTTAGACTTCCATTCCTAAAGTTATTCAGGAATCTCAAACTCTTTGGTATTTCTAATTTGTAGCCTCAATTATAACTATAGAAAAGTTGGCGCTCTTTCTATAATCCCAACTGAACTTACTAAATAAACTAACAAGTTTCTTTTATCTATTTTTAGATTTCTAACTTCACTATCAAGCTAATTAGTAAAAGGTTGGAGATAACTTAGTAACCCCTTGACACCATTACCCCATCCCTAACAGATTACCAAAGTTATCAACTCTAACTGTGCCTGGCATATAAAGGTGACAAAAGTCCATCTTATGCACCCTCATACCTCCACCAATGAGTGTATCAGCTGAGATGCCAGGAAGTGTATTCTTTCAGATCCCACAAGTAACTATAGGCCAGGCAAAGCTATTGAGGCTGCACCATACCTTGACCCAAGATGGTCCAAATATTGGGGCTTTGCCAAGCATGCTCTAGATTTATCTGCCAAATGCCATGAGGCTGATCATAGCCAAGGTAACTTCCCACACCTCAACCTGGTGGGATGCAACCTGCAACGCAAGTGGGATTTCTTAAACACTGAATATTACCTATTTTTGGCAAATTGGTTGAAGTGACTCTCCTATGGCCAGGTTAACATGTCAGATGATAAATGGGACCTTGTTAAATCCATTTGTTACAAAGATGACAGGTTCAGATTTGATATTATGGGACAAGCACTTAGATAGAGATTTATAGTCTGCCTCAACGGTGATCCCTGAAAACTTGAGGAGCCCTATCAAACAATATACAGTTTTGACTTAAGAGCTCCAATTCCACTTGCAATTGAGATTTGATTTGAGATGGTAGCAAATATATTAGAAAGGTTTCAGCTGATTATCTCAGTGGTATACAGCTGAGAGTTGAAGCTATAGATGACCTCATTAGTACAGTAACTGGATGACAAGCTCCCTGCATATCCAACAACTTTTTCTGATAATTTTACTTGGGCTAACTGCTATATCATCAAAATTTTATCCCATAGCATGATTTTAGGGAAATTATAACACTGAAGGATGGCGTGATAGGTTTAGTTTTGCTTCCCAGTTTAATTTTAAAATGGAATGTTTTTAAGTCACATCAAAACTTAAGGGTACCAGAATAGAGATTTGTATGGTAACAAAAAGGTCTATACCATCTTGCCTTAATAACTCCCTAACTATAAGCCTCAGATACATAGGTGTGGTGTCATTTTTTACATAAGTGATCAGCTTGCTGATGTGGCCTTGAGTTTGCTTTGCAGGTGAGCAGGTTGGCAGGGAGGGGCACAGCGCTGATTAGTCAAGCTGGTGCTCTAGCTTCTTTAATTCAGTGTAACTTATGAATCAGATGTGGTAGCTTAGTGATTTGTGTGTTTGTGTGTAGAGTTTGTAGAGATCAATCAATTTTAAGTGATAATAAGTGTATTTTGGACAATATTAATATGTAAAGATTTAAAGTAAGCACGCAAAAAAACTGTAGAAATTTATGTCCCCCTCAGCATGCACAAAAGCTAGCTAAAAATATAAATTGTGCATATTTTTGGAATGAAAATGCTATGGGCCATGCAAGGTACAATAATTTTGGGTGCTAAGTGAGCGAGACTATATTCTGGGTGTTGTAAAGCTGAAATGGTGCACTCAGTGAACGATGCCAATAGCATGAGCACCTCTACCACGCTGTCCCCAAACTGATGGAAATAATGAGTAAAGATAACACCCATAAATCTGTCAAAGATATCTCTGAGATAACAGATATCAGCATCACTTAAATTGATGCAATAGAGGACCATTGGCATGCAGCAGAAAAACGCCTCAAAATGGTATTTAAACCCAATCTGGTTGGTCTATCTTGCATAATTTATGATTGTCTTTGGTCTAAAAGAGATTTAAAAAAGGCAAACGCTTATAACCTTCCTCTTCTTCAGGCTAAATTCCCAGCAAAATGTAGTTAAAGTTTGCTTATGCAGTACCTGTACCTATATATATCACAAAGTGTCAGCTGAAGAAGTTAAACTGTGTTTATGAATCGCTCCTGCTATATCAGTGGACTTGAAAAAAGTATTACTGAGCTCTTGACCATATTCAGACGCTCCAACAGTTATATGTGGTAACTTCAATAATGATCCACAACACAACAGCTACCTCTTGACTTCATGAAGCGTGAATTTAGCCCCAACCACATGCTTACAGAACCAACGCCACTGGGCAATACTACTATCAGTTGTACGTTCAACAGACACATTAATGTTGATAATATGAACCATGTCGCTTATTTCTCATTACAGGCCAATGCTAAATAAAATCGTTGTTGGATATCAGTTGAAATACATATTGTATACCATTCAGTGTCAGTTTAATGTTGAAATAAAATTTGGTACGCAGTTAACGTTTTGTTTTCAATTCATTCCAATCCGCTTAAAGTGACTCGCTAATAGGTGGTTCACGTTAACCCAACGGCTGTGCGCTCTGACACAGCCTCACCCGAGCTTTAATGAAACGTTGGTAGTAGTTGATATGCACACACTAAAATTGGGCACCCAAACTATCTAATAATAAAGGCAAGTTTGTATATGTGTGTGATGCCCAGCCAAAACTACAGCATGTAGAGTTTTTAAAAGTTGGGTATAGGTGGAAGGGAGGGGGTCCGTATGCACCTTGAAGCCAGATTTTTAATTTTTAAAATAAAATAAAAAGTTTTATATGTAAAAAGTGAAAAATATATATGTTTTTATTAGTAACTAGTATATTGTTACAGCTGAGCAGTTTGATAACCTGTTAATCTGATAGGTTTAAATGGGTTTGCCAAGCGGTTGGTGATCATTTGGTTAGTTAACCCTTCCACTGATTCTCAAAAAAATCCTCTATTTTTGGCCCTTGAATTTAGCAAAAGTTTCATAGTAAATGCTTACACTTTTTGTAATTGTTTTGGTCCTTGCCTGTAATATAAATTATTGGTAAATTTTGAACTATAAATATACTTCTTAATTCTTGGATGCATATATGCATTGTTAGATGTGCATAAACCCCCATTTTTGGACGCATAGATGCGCCAAATCTTTGAAAGGGTTAACAAGGTAAACTTTTTAGTAAGTTTTAAGTGATTGGTTGATTGATAGTTTAAATAGTTCTGCCAACTGGTTGGTGGTTTTTAGGTTGATTCAATAGGTCCGATTGGGTTTAGGCAAAAGGGTAGTAGTTTTTAATTGATTCGATAGGTTTAATTACCCTTAAACTTATTGCTGGTTATCTACCGATTTATATAAACTAACTAGCGGAGTTACCCGTGCTTCGCTACGGTGTCTCTAGAATTTCAGGTGATTCGAATTGATCAATTTAGATTTTATATATAGTTAAGCAATAACTACTCGGCCAAATCTAATTGCTCAATCGAAGCAACCAAAACCACCAACCACTCAGCAAAAACTACTGAACTTATCAAATCAACCAATTAGTAATCACCCCCAAAGCTAAATTGTATCCTATCGATTCGACCAAAAACCATCAACCCACTCGGCCAAATAAAATAAACCTTTCAAATCAATCAGATTCTAACTTATTTTAGCTTTTATATTGGTAGATAGCTATCAATAGGTTCAGAAACCATTAAACCTATTAAAAATTCAAACCTCCAACCACTTGGCTAAAATCAATTAAGCCTGCCAAATTAAATTAAACCATCAATCACTTACCTGAAGCTATTGAGCCCATCGAATCAACCAAAAAATAAACCACTACTCAGCAAAAACCAATTACGGAACTTACAACAGCCAAAAACTACCAACCGCTTATCAAAAACCTATGAAAAAATCGAGTTAAATGAATATGAAAATACCCAGCCAAATTACTATATAAATATATTAGAAATATATGTTCTAGATCTTAAATAGAACTGATATTTAAATTTATATGATTATTTTGAATAATTACATATTAGCAAACCGTTCCCAAACTTTATAGAATGCTTGTGCCAAGTTTGCTGATTTTTGGTTATTTGCTCGAGATAATGCATCCGGTATAAATAAATTAACAGAATGATAGTTTTGTAAAGAAAAGTTTGGCTAATTCTTGTTGATACCCAGTTTAGCACAGATTTGTTTTTGGGCTTTAAGTTTACCTGATGATCCTAATCAATTCTTTATATTTGTAGATGGTTATCGATAATATTAAAAAATCAAATTATATTGAATCAATTAAAATTACCAACCATTCAACCATGCCCAATTAAACCTATCGAATTAACTAAACCACTAAACCACTTAGCTAAAACCATTAGATTAAAAATCAACCAATCATCAACCGCTTCGTAACCAAAACTAAATATATCGAAACATCCAAAATCACCAACCATTTACCAAAACCAATTAACTTATCGAATCAACCAATCACTAACTGCTTTATTAGAACCGTAAAGCTTATTAATCAACCCTAAACCACCAACCGTTCGCCAAAACCATTTAAACTGTCGAATCAACCGAATATCAAACTTCTCGGCCGTAACAATATACCGATTTCCATTAAAAACATATAAGATTTTCACTTGTTACATATAAAACTTTTTATTTTACTATTAAAATAATATTTTTTAAAATTCATAAACCTTCTCAGGCATGCACACAACTCACCAAAGTTCCATCACAATTGGATGAATGGTATAGGCATGCATTCGGGACATACAGATAGACATTCATTTTTATATATATAGATACAAAGATTATCTATTAGATTCTACCCACAATTAATGCTGGGTAAAATGGGCTATCGAAATGATATAAAAGCCAAAGATAGTTAATAAAGAGAGAATGCTTGGCAACGATCTTAATGAAATTGACCTTGGTCTCATGGTGTAAAAGGATGGGATATGAAAAATCGAAATTTATGAGCGCAATGGGACCATCCAGTACTAAAAAAAGAAATTTATGAGCGCAACCGATGCTTGATAAATAACTAAGCTTTTATATTTATAAGTATACTAACTAGCGCCTTACCTCAAATGGTTGAGAATATAGCAGCTAGGGGATAAATTGATAAACGTGGGTAAATCCGCGGCCACCTACCGGTCTATAATAATACCGACAATATCCGCTTGGGATTTTCCTTGTGAGGTTTGAGCACTTGAATAAACCTAAAATTTAATTATCCCGGCCTTTTAAATTTTCACAACTGTTACTCAATTGGAGTCTGGGATGGTATAAAACTCAAGGTTAACCCGCCCGGGATTTTCTTACCTTTTCAGTAGAAAAAACTTGGATCCGTAACGGGAAGGCCCAAAAGTTAACTCTCGATACTATGAGATGCAATGTATCAAGCTTTTAATTTCAGGGTTATCAACAGGGTGGAACTATTCCTATACATAGTATCATGTCAAAGCTCCTAAGGGATGATATTATGAGATATCTTTTCTAAGAAAGTAATATCAGTGAGCATAGTATCTCGCCATCACTCGATTCGCCCCAACGAAACTTAAATAGCCGACTTTTAGAACCTTTGTACCCAGATTTCAGGTTTAAAGTATACCACAACCCATGGAATTTTATACAGCGTGTATAAAACCCTTACAAGGTAAAAATGTGCACCATAATCAGTTACCAAAAACTAAAGGCACCGACCAGATTTTGGATTTAAACTTCACCTAGCCAAGGTATTATAATGGCCACCGAACCGCTCGTATCAAGTAAACCCCGCCAACCATAAGCGTTACCCGATTCCTGAAGCTTAGGATAAACTGCTAAAGAGATTTCCCACCTGAAACCAATGGCACGTCAGCATCTACCGACTCCCCGAAACCACCCGACCCGAGCAAACCTGGAGTGAGCCTAGTGGGTTAACCCCCCCATCCGTAAAAACTTTTTGTCGAGCTGACGGGAAACCTTTACCTCCAAGTTTAATACCCAACCTTCCGGAAAAGTTTGGTTGCCGGGGGTTAGATAAACCCCTTTAACTTGAATTGACCAAACATTTACCCAAACTGTCGATAGGATTTGATTCCAGCTTGGCACCGATAAGATGCCCCCCTTAAGGTTTTAATTTGGGTCGGGGGGAGCAACCCAACCCCCACTTTTAAAATTTTTTCAACATGCTTTAACCAACTCCAAAGAGAAGTCTACTCGCGTCGGAGTTATGACGCTTAACCCCCTCCCCACCCGATAAAAACCAGGTGCCCACCATTTTTTTAAATTGTTGGAGGGTGAAAGTTTTAAAGTACGGGGGTCGGTACCGACGGTTGGAAACCCCCTCCCTCTTTTTACAAACTTATCAACCGATCGGTGGTTAGATCAAACCTTCAGTTCTATTAAGGTATAAAATCGAACCATGGGGGCCCATAGGGTAGGACGGGGCCGTCCAGTTTAGCAAGCGGCCGTTCCTAAAGCGTAGGGGTACCCCCACGGGAACCATTTTAACCCTTTGGAGAACTTCAAACTTCTAAAAAAGTTGAGGTGGTCGTACGGTAAATAATTTTACAACTCTAAACTTTAAAAAAATTGATGGTCCGCCCAACGGGTTAAAATTTGGTCGCAGATGATGGGTTGGACGGTAACTTTGGAAGGTCGCTGCGACGTTCTAGAGGTGGGGTCGGATGATAAATAGCGCTAAAAAAGGATTAATCTGGTCGATGGGTTTATTCGGCTAAACTCGACCCTATCCGGGCCGAAGCGTGGGGGCGGCCGCACCCAAAATGTGGCGGGGTTAAGGTGTGTCCCACCCACCCTGCCAAGGCACAACCTACGGATCGAGGCTTATCCCTACACCCAATCCGAGTCGTCCTCGGATCGCTTGTCGGATCGCTTGGCGTTCAGGATGGCCCGGTGGTAGTGGAGGTTGTGGGAGGTGGGGGGTGGCTTTGGCTTCTTGGCCGGCTTTCGATTGGGGTGGGTGGGGGGCGACTCGCTGTGGGGGGCTGGGGAGGACGCACCAGTCCCCGCGCGTAAGGGTGGGTGGGGCGCGGCGGGCTGTAACGAGGCCAGGAGGAGGGACATCTGCTTTTGGAGCAGCGCCAGCTGTGACCCCACGCTCTCCGAGCCAGTGAGGGTCCGTTCGGATGGGTTGGGTGGGGAGGCGGGTGTATGCGAGGAGGACGCGGATGATACGGGTTTAGGCTCGCGTCCCGGCAGAGGAGGCCTGCAGATGGCGGCGCGGGTGCGGACCTTGGTGGAGCTCTTGCGCTTGATGGCGATATGGGTCGGCCGCCTCGAGAGCTCCCGTTCCGGGGTGTGGTGCGCCACGGCTTGGAGCGGCGCCTGGTTGGCGGTGGACCACTGATACTGCTCCTCCTCGCACGGGGCGGCGGCCTTCTGGCCGGGGGGGCTTGAGTCGGGCGGCGTATCCATAAACGCGTAGGCGCCCGGCCCCTTTACAGAATCCTGGCATCCCCGGTCAGAGGGTTCAAAGGTGTCCCGCTTGATGCGGCTGCGGTCAGACCCCCCTCGGGCATCCCCACTCTCGGCAGCTGGCATGGTTTCTAGGCATCCGTTTAGCCACTCCAGGGGCGCTTACCTTCGTCCCCGAGGTGCTCGCTGGAGACGTACGAGGAGTGGCGGGTAACTTATAGGTCAGATGCTAGCTCGAAGCTTACGCTGCGAAGGGAAGTTGGAGGGCCGGCTCTGGATCTGGTAGCCGTCGAGCACGGTGTGCGGGCGGGCGGCGGGGTCCGCCGGGGATGGGGGATCGGCGAGTTGGTAGCGGCGGCCCCCGACGAAAATCTCGCTGGCGGATGCCTCGGAGGGGGTCGTGGGGCGGTGGGCGACGTGCCGGAAAAAGGAGGCGTGCGCGGGCCTCCCGTTGGGGGCGGCGTGGGTCTCGGCCGTGGCCGGGCCGGAAAGTGGGAAGGACGAGACGGATGGGGCGCGGGAGGAAGCGTTCGGTGGCGAGGTGGCCTCGGAGTTTGAACCCGGTTCCTCCGGCATCGCGTCAAAGTAACCCTCCCGCGCTTCGCCTACGCGGGGTAAAATCGACGGAGCTTCAAAACGCTTACTGCGGCTAGGGGTCGAACCAGCCCACCCCCTGTCTAGGCCGGATGGAGCGTGGGCTAAAGTTTAGAGGACCGCGCTTCACTTACGGGGCGGGGAGCCGGTTCGGGAGCGCGCATCCTGGCCTTCGGGCTTAGGTTTCAGGAGCGGGTCGGTTGTAGGAGGTTCGGGCTTCCGTTCGAGCGCGGGGCAGGGATCACTCCAGGAGGCGGGGTGCGAGATGTAGATTGGCAGATCCACCGTCAAGTCTTTGCTGAACGGGTCAACTTTGGAAATTTAGCCTACCTCAAGGAGGAGACGAGGGCCACCTGTAACGTATGGTTGACCTTTAGGAGCACCGTGCGGCGAAGGGATAGCAGATTGGCCTAAGGTAAAGTCAGCCTGGACCTGCGCCTTAGGGTACGGGGATCTCCAACGCGACGAGGCAGGTGCGCTCGTCCCCGGGGGAAAACTTCAAATCCGCCTCCTTCAGCATCTTCTCGGCCACCGGCCAGGTGGGGGCCTCCGCCCCGGCGTTTTGGCCCAGGCCCTCGCCAGCCCCCGCCGTCTGGAGGAGGGTCAGCCTTACGCCCTGGACCTAACCGATGAGGGCGAAGGGGGTTGAGGTACCTTTTTCGTCGTTTCGTTCCGAACCGTAAGCCGGACGTAGGCGAGGGAGCCGGCGGCCACCAAGCTCGCCACCAACTCGGTATCGAGTTCGAGGTGACGCGGGCCCCCCATGAACAGCCGCTTCCGGGTTTCCCCCCGGACCCCGCGCCCGCGGTAGACGGTGACTTCGCTCGGCTCCCAGCGCTCAAGGACGATCACCGCGCGCCCAAAGTTGGCCACCTCCTTGTAGATGCCAGACTTGAGCTGGATGATCCTAGCTCAATTAGAACCGCCCCACCACTTACGCCTCGAGATGGTAGGTAACCCTCCCGTGCGAGGTCACGATCGCGTTGGGGAGCGTGGGAGCCAGGCGCAGTAAAAACGGTATTGCGGTCTTCCCCTTACGGGCAGGCCAGAACCCTTCAGCATCTACCGGTCGCCGTTAGCTGACTACCTATTGGGCGTACCTGGATAGGCACCCTGGACGGCAGGGCTGGGATGCGCCCGGTCCTGGAGCAGGAGGCGCGTCCGATAAAACGTCTTCGCGGGGGCGGGGTGCTGGGGCCCCAACGCGCCCGGCTTGGCATTGGCGCCGATATTGGGCGCAGCGGCAGGAGCTAGCTCTTGAAGGGGTCAGATGGTTGGTTGGGGCGGGGTGGCGGGAGAATTTTTTTACCCCCCGAAAGGGGCTATTAAAACCGACCCCACGGCCGCCCAATAACGTCAATACCCAACGTGACGTCACTTTAAATACCCCCAACCCGCGCGGGGCCTAAACTAGAATCCCACCGCTTACCTTCAAACCCTGTCAGCTCCAGAGCGATGTCGGCCACCCCGAGGCTTTCCTTGGTGAGGGAGGTGAGCTCGAGGTAGCCGGTCAGCTCGCCGCCGGCGATATAGAAGGGTTTGTCGAAGAGGATGACCACCTTGAGCTTGGCGCTTGATTTTCCGGGGCCGGGGACGGTTGCGGAGGTTGCGGAGGAAAGGTGTGGGGTGGTTAGGGTGGCGTCGGGGGTGAGGGCGGGGGTGGCCTTTGCTAATGCGCCCAGTGAGACGATCTTGCGATGGGTCTTGGCAATGGCGGTGGGGAGAGACTTTGTTGTTTTAGAGGCAAAGTTGGTGCCGGTATAAGAGGAGGGCAAGTCATCATTTGGGAGGGGGCGGGAGAAGCCCCGTGCCGTGGTAAGTTCCTCACCCTGGTCTTGGGTCGAAGGGTGAGGAAGATCGGATTTGGCTCTAGCTTTGGGGATAGTTCGGGGGTGACGGGAGGTTGAGTTCCCCATATCATGGGTATTAAAATCCACTCGGGTCGTAGTTTCGCGTGAGGTGGCGAAGCGGATGTTTGGGGTTTGAGTTTCACCAAAGACAACGCCCGGTTGTGGAATATGGCGTGGCACCTGGTTGGGGGACTTCACTTGAAGATGGGCGCTCATCAAGTTGACGCAAAGCTGCTTACCCCGATACCGTCGAAACTCAGAATTTATAAGCCAAGTGACGTCCCACCTTAAATTTTTAAATGTCCGCACCTTCAACGTTCGCCCTAACTATCGGCTGCGGTGAATGCTAACCCCAGCTCCCTTAAGTCTTTGTTCAATCTATCGTTAAAGCATAGATGAAAACATGGCAGTTCAATCGATTTGAAGCGATGTTTTAAATGAAAACAGGGCCCTCCATTCAATCGATTTGAAGTAAAATTATAAATGAAAATCGGTGCATGGAACCATGATGTCATCGTCCAGGCAAGCTCAACCACAATAAGTCACCTACAAATCAAACCTTGGGCATATCAACAAACTTTACCACCTAAAGCGCTAACCCATCCAATCGATCGGGGGCTTTGAATTGATCCGACGTCCCCGCAACGAACCGCATAAATTTTTGGAACCGATTCGAATCCATGAATAGATTTTATTATTAGATTGATCACAATGCCCTCCCACCTAGAATAAAATATTAACCTTTTAATATCCGTAGTCGTGTTAATTAAATCCCGGTGGTTTATTTACGTCTAAATAACCATCCATTCCGCTACCATCAACCATTCGCCGTCGGATCATCTAAAGTTGGCTAAACCATCAAAATCTATCCCGGGCCCCATAAACTATCCTTTTTTTAGTACTAGATGGTCCCAACCCCATAAACTATCCTTTTTTAGTACTAGATGGTCCCAACCCCATAAACTATCCTTCGGCTTAAAGATTAAACCCACTGATATCTTTGAAGCGTAGAGACCCGACCTTCAAAGATCTAGGTTACAATGTTACCTTACTGAATGATAGACGCCAAACTCTGGTATATAATTCCATAATTCGCCAAGTTTGGCGTCACTCTACCATCAACCTTTATCAGCTGGATCCATTAATCTCAACCTCTTAGTCACGTACTAATTCACCGCAATCTAATCGGAGTACGGTTGAGAATTTCGCCAAGTGCAATTAAGCCAATTTATATGGTCAATCGATTACCCTCGGCCCCGTAGCGGTTGCCGGCTGACATCTTGAGGGATTTGACTTTTGCCTAGAAATCATTTAAAACTTTCTGTAACGCTTTATTTACTGTCACATTATGACATCATCATCGCATAACTTTATACCCTCGATGGGGGCTCAAGTCAAGGTTATCAGAATCACTTTCGAATCCACCTGAGGTAAAGATTAAGGATTTTGAAACTAGTATCCAATTTACCTCCGGTAAACGGAAATTAGCACCCAACCCAACGGTAAAATTCGGGATGGGAATGACATATCCCACCACCAAAACGTAAAGTGAGAATATGAACCGAGAGATATTTGGTGAACCCATCTTGATTATCTTGTTCACCTTTTAAAAGTTTTTATCTGAAGGTCTATTAGCATCCAAAAGTTGTCTGTAGGCTTGATTAGATTTTTACCACTCCTAAGTTACCTTATGTAACATCGTTTTTGAATTAGTGGCAATAATTTGAGAAAAGTACTAAACTACTAACAGTTGAAAGCTTGATTAGTACTATTTGAAGCTTTCATAGTTATCTTCCAGTTTGATAAACAAAGTACAAATTCAAATGTGAAGAGTGGTTTGATTTGGCTTCACGTCGTTTGAGTTTGGTTTGGTATAAATGTCCATGCAAATTCATTCTATGGCGGATTGAAATTTTAATTTGAATAGATCCTAATCAAGCTTAAGTGAATAGAATTTTTATTAAAAGTTTGTTAATCAGTTGATTAAATTTTAAAGTGAAGTTCGAATTTGTTTGAAAGTGTTTTTCACAAAAAAATTCATTCTTGCAATATCTTCATCTATAAAGATATCGTAATGGTTACCGACCAAATTAATATCTTTTTGCACCGAAGTTATATTTGGCTGGTGGCTGAAAGGCATCATCATGATCTTAAGATTTTACCTTTTGATAAACGGTTTAATTTTATAAGGTAATACTTTATGGCTGGACATCCGTTGAAAACTTGTGTAACACTTTTACCATATGCCATGACATCATTATATTTTATATCCTAACTAAATCTACCAATTAAAATGTTTCAAATTGATTTATGTCTGCTATACCCCCAATTAATTTAAATTAAGCATGGTATGCAGTATAGATATTAAGCATATAACCTTATAGATCAAAGTTTAAAGATTTAACCATTAAGGCTTAACCGATTTTTATTGAGTAACAGATAAGTTTATATAGATCAATGGCGCTAATAAAATCTAACTATAATAACTTTAATGGATTATAGCAAGTTTTAAATTTAGGCTGTAGCACTGAAATATCACTTCATCAGATCTTTTCCCTTAAAATTTTTTGGTTAGCTGGTATCTAAATTTAAATTTAAATTTTATTCGAGGTGGGCCGACCTGGGGACGATACCGCACCGATTAGGGAAGTGAAGAAAATGGGAAAGGAGGATAAAACCCAGAAAACCTCCATGCGCGGCGTATGATAGGCCAGGAACTCCATGGACCGCCTTTGCTATTCGCTATCTCGGTTCGGGGCATTGGCGCGCAAAACCAACACAGTCAAAATCGTCCCCTACCCAAAGTCCATTACCGGGATCGAACTCGGGAGGCAGTGGTAGAGGGTCCATACTCTACCACTGGGGTATCCTCCCTTCGGTTAGCTGGTATCTAGTTACCTTATAAATAAAAATCTACCTTAAGTCAATTAATATTGAATATAGGACTATTTAAAGCATTTATTTGAGGCAAGTTGACCAGTGCATAGATATTACTTAAGGACAAAAGCAAAAATCAAAATAAAAGGTATAGAAACGTCTACCAAATAGTATAAGTTTATTACCATGATAATCTTTTAGCTGGGCATCATTCAAAACCTTCCATAGCATTCTTTTTGCTAACCTGCTGTGATATTATTATTGCCTCATGTTATTTATCTTAAAAAAGAACCATTATTGGTATGGTTAGATTACTTTGGTGATTTTCTGGATTGGATTAAATAAAATCCTAGGTAAAACATCGATAAAATGAACTACTAAGATACCCTGTGCATAGAGTATGGACCCTCTACCACTGCCTCCCGAGTTCGATCCCGGTAATGGACTTTGGGTAGGGGACGATTTTGACTGTGTTGGTTTTGCGCGCCAATGCCCCGAACCGAGATAGCGAATAGCAAAGGCGGTCCATGGAGTTCCTGGCCTATCATACGCCGCGCATGGAGGTTTTCTGGGTTTTATCCTCCTTTCCCATTTTCTTCACTTCCCTAATCGGTGCGGTATCGTCCCCAGGTCGGCCCACCTCGAATAAAAATTTAAAAAAAATTAAAAAAAGATACCCTGTGCATGTTGATCACCTGGCCTTGTAGTAGATTCATTTTATCTGAAATCCTTGGATACGCTCAAATCCTATATTACTTTCAGATATTTAACTTTGGTTGAGTAAAAGGCTTGATTAAGTTATAATAAGGATCAATGTCTAATAATTTTAAGGTTCATTTATCTATTTTTATCGCCTGTGACTAAACTTATAGAATACTAAGCTTATTCTCAAAATGGCTGACCTCAGCTGCAGACTTCTCATAGCTGATATTTCCAATACCTCTGGTACTCTATAAGCTGCCTGTTATCACTAAATGGATGGTTGTCCAACTTCATGAAAGAATCAGCAGGCAGATGGCTGATAACAGTGATGGATCAAAAATGTATTTGAAATAATCTAAAACTGGCAGCATTTAGATAAGGGTGATTTGCTAAGAGATTGCATGTAATAAATGAAGTAGTCAGTAAATAATAATGTTGCGTTTGGATGGCAGCTGAAAGGTATCATTGTGATCTTAAGATTTTACCATTTGGTTAGTATAATAATTTTTTACCTTATAAGTTATGTATAAAGTGGAGTTGGTGATATGATAAATTGAGAGTTGGCTGAAGGCATGATGGCTTATATATCTAAAAGGGAACTAATTTATATTAACCCCTGTAAATACCTCAAAGGTTTATAATATTTTAGTAAGGTAAGTAAATTAGCATGATGATGACTATCAGAAAAAGCCTTTGATTGCAGCAACCCCTAAATTCCTGAATCAGCTACCTCTTTATAACTTCCTATATCCTTTATCTTAAAGATTAAAGTAGTTGCCATTGAGGGTGGTCTGATATGGGGCCCTATTGATTGTTTCCATATTAAAATTACTATTATATAAGACCTTGGTGGTCTAGAAAGTTCCACTAGATAAGGATGGGGTTTCTTAGTTTTCTAAACTCATTTTGGCATAGCCATAACAGTTTCCAAGTTTTGAAGACTTATAAGTTGAGGTAAATTTGTAGCTGACCTACATCAATTGAGCAAAAACTTTAACCAATCTTTTGGTAATTCATTTTTATACCTGTCAATCTGGTGATATTTCCCCATTAGAATTCTGGCCAGTAGATTGTGAACTTATATTTGACAATATATTGTATGAGAAATGCTTATTGGTACTATGTATTTTTATGCACTTCCTATAAATGAGAAAGTTGATTAAGCCTTTTTTGAGATTATCTGTAGCACTTTTATTACAGGTGTGCATCAAGTTCTGGTTTATCTGCTCAGTCATCCCATTACACTGATGATTATAAAAGGTAATTATTTGTTGGATTACTAAGACTTGAATTAATATTTTCTTTGGACGTTTTACATCCAAGTAAGATCCTCCATTTGTAAGGCTTTCAACAAAGGGCAAGAAGCCAGATGGTACCTACTACCACTTTCCAGGTAGAAAAAGCCAATTTTATTCTAAGAAAAATCCCATATCTGTGCCCACTCCAATCCCTCCACTATCTAGTACTTGGTATATTAACAAGATTAAGCTCCTGTGGCAAGAAACCCTTCATTTATACCATAATACCAGAAGTATACTAGTAAGTCCACCTGTACTGCCACCCATTTTCCGAAGAGCTAAAATCTTTCAAAACTGAAAGTTTTATAATATCTTAGATATAAAAATTTGATTTTGCTGAGTAATATTGAAAATTTTGACAAAACTTTACCCTCCTTTTTTATTTCCCAAATATTTCTTTCTGGAAATATGGATAGTTGCTTTTGATTGATTGTTGGACCTTCAAAATGGAGCACACCTTAATTCAGAAACATATTAATTTTTTTAATAAGTTATATTGGAAAATAGCATATCATACCCTATCACCTCTCCCACCTTCAGTTCTTAAGCTAATCACAGACTGACCCTCTCCTCTCAAGCGCAAGCCCAAAAACCTGCAGCTGGAGATGATGCTAACTCAAGAGCTGCAGAACCCAAGGACAGCTCTACAAACTGCAATACCTTTTCCCTATTTAGGGCCAGTGCCCTCACTTGTGAGGGTACTAGGCTAATTTGTTCTATTTCCCTTGGTTTATTTTGAATAAAGAACTACATCTATGGATCTTTCAAGCTTTATCTGTTTTCTGGAGGGCATTTGGAGCAGCATGGAGTGCATCACAGATAACATGCTTCCTTTGAATAGGTTAATCTCTAGTCAGATGGAAGGTTATGATGCCTTACTGAAAGCAGTTGCTTGGTTCCTCTAGTGGCTATTTGAACTTACCAGTTTGGAACAAGAGCCAACTTGGGCTCCTCAAACCCTTACACTGTTAGAGAGAAAGATAGTTGGCAGCCTATATATTATAAACATCTTTGTACAAGGATTAAGCTGCATTCATTGTATTGATATATAGAACTGCTTTGAAAGTCGGGTATCTGGTGAAGTATCTGGTGATGATCAGTATATAATTTGACTCATTAGTTGCAACTCTGAGAAGCTCTATAATGTTAAGGCCCCAGGTCCCAGATAAAACCATTAGTAGCTATAAGGTTAGTGATTTGTAAATGTTCATTTAAAGAGAAAACTTTGCAGACATGAAAGGTGTTTACATAATTAGAGGCATCCATGTAGGAAAATTAAACACTAATAGTATACAAAGACAAAGTTATGTGACCATGTAGCGTGCTTACAAAAGTGACCTAAAAAATCTTGGACTCCTTTAGAGCATTGCATTTGTTAACTACTAATTATCATCAGTTGTGCTGATCCTCAGAATTTACATAAAACTGTTTAATAAAAAGCTAACCCTTAATACATTGTCTCTTAATTAGTGTATACCTTTGATACCCTTAGTACTTTAAGCTCCAGAAATAACTTCCACACCTATAATAACTCAATTTTAAGAATTTCTCTCCCCATAGGAAAATTATCAGTCAAGTATCATTGTTGGATATACAAAAATAGCCATCAGGTACATAATTGGGTTTTGGGTAAGCGCACAAACTTTAAGTTTAATCAAATTAGTTCATAATTTCATCTCACCCTTCTAATTATGAGCATTGGATCATTGGATAAAAACTTAAGGACAGATTATCAGTAAATGCTAAAGCGTACCAGTCCAGTAGATAGCATTGGAATCTTTGTAATGCATCTAGTAAATCCAGAACATCTTCTCATAGATAAAAACTATAAATTTGGCAGGAGAGTCCTAGTATATACAGAATCAGCTGGCATGTAGTTGTTTTCTTAAGATGCGTTGATATAGCCCCTATGGCCTGTTTACTGAATCATCAGATATTTAACTTCTGTTGTCAAAATTATATGGAAAGAGGATTGATGCATTCTATATAGTTGCTATCATCTAAAACTCTGTGCACCTCATTTTGAGTCTTAAGTGACAATTTTCTTTCATGATAGTGGAGCGGTATGGAAACTTTATTGAATTTGGTAGATAAGCTTGAAAATAATTTAAAGTTCCAAGTGAACTAGTAGGTCATTTTACTGCTTATATAAGATGGGTAGCAAGGCCTCCGCTTCTCTATTTAGTATGTTTTAAGTAAGAGGTGATGTTATGCATCAACAGAATTGATTCCATTGTTTCTCATATCAGCGTGCTAATCTTTTGGAACGCCAACTGTCAATTATAAAAAAGCTATTCAAATTTTAGTGAGTTATTTTAGGGTTGTTAAGATAATCATCACACTCTTGATAATGAACCCTCTTGATGATTGATGCATAACCTTTTTATAGGTTATGATGAGGATCCAGTTAGTCAAAGGGCATCCTGATATATTTTGCCTGACTAAGCTTGGTGACAAAGGAAGTCTTAAAAATGAGCCCTTATCCAGGCCTAACAGATGGTAGATGGGAGGCTAGGTAAGTATTTGCAAATAAATAGCTCCCCCATAGTAATTATGATTTAAAAAATCAGTGGCAGATATACATCTTTACTTATACTTGGCTAAGGAGGTATAGCCAATGTACATCTAAAGTTTTTTGTCCTTATTAATGACAACCTCCACCTGGAAAGCTTGATGGATTAGAACAGTTATATAAGATTAATGGCGATTCCTTTATTAACTTAGTTTAACACAATTTATAATCAATATTGAGGTAACAAATAGGTTTAATTCACATAAGCTTCATTTACCAGCATCAATATCCTGTAATCTAAGGGTAGAGAGGGGAACACTGTTGCCATTGTAATACATTAGGGCTTTATTTTTGCTCAAGCATTTGAGCATATTGATCCCTCTGAGTTTCTGATGGGCGTGATAAGAATTGATCATCTCAGTAACCTTTCACAGTGAAAGATCTTAAAGTATACATTTGATCTAATGGATAAGTTTTGTTGGAATAGGTTCTAGTCATAGGCTTCATAACCCTCTCAGTTTGCATAGTAATTATCTAACGTTACAGACTGTTTATATTATTCTGGCATATATCTACTAAATTATGATACCTAATGTGCACCTATGCTATATGGCCAGGCTTTAAAATTTTTTCTACCGTTAAGCTTAATTGGTTCAATTTACCTTCAGGACACTATCTTTAGATTGAGTTTTATTTTTCCTGAGGCCACTCCAACAGGAGCTATCCAACTAAAAAGAGCTTTGCCATCTGACTCAGGATTCTATGCAATGAGCTATGGTTGACTCAATCTAGCAGGTCTGAGTAATCTTATTTGTATACACTACCATCATTTATCATATCCCCCAAAATGCATTTCCCCTATACTAAGGTGGGGTGACGCTCCCCTATTACAAAAAAGCTCTCTAGTACCAGTAGACAAATATCTAATTGAGTTTTCTACAGAAATATTTGGGCTTTAAGGAGTTGATCCTCTTTGGATTATCTTATGTAATTTAGCTTTCTCAAAACCAAGTGACTTAGAGTTAGGGGCGCCTTTTTATCCTAAGCTAAAATTGCACAACATTGCTATTATTAGCCTTGCAAGGAACAAAAATGATAGTTCAGGTATTTAATAATAATTTATCTTATAGTCAGTAAACATATTAATTATGGGGAGCGGGGGGCTTAGTAATAAACTATATAATATTATTGCCACACTGCAATATCTTCCATTTTACCAGCGTTAAAGTGGAGCAGTAGTCTTCTAGAACTGCAACGCCTTCTGAAGCTTCTGGGCCTAGAATGCAATCCAAGTTGTGGTCTTAATTTAGATAATCTCACAGATTGGCTGGTCACCAGATATTGATAAACTGACATCTTTATTTTTTTAGGATGCGTGCCTTTAGAAACAACGTTTAATATGGGTAAACCCTAATAGAATGGTGCCTTATTAAATAACAAGATGATCATCCCTGGGGTTTGGCGTCTTAATATAGATGAAGTCAATTTGAGAAGGATTAGTTTATGGAGTAAAGTCTCAAGCCCTGACATTGCCATTTTTAAGATTATGTCAGAGGTGGACATCATCTCAAAGAAATCTTCCATATAAATGTATAACCATAGTTATTGGGCATATATGCAATGTTTTACTTGGACCTAGCCTTATGTATCAAATGTTAAAGGCCAGATTCTCAAGCACCCAAGTTGTTTGTCTGGCCCTGTCAGAAATGTGGCTAAGTGTAAGAAGACTGAGCTTCTACTTAGGGCGGGTCAGGACCCAGTGGATGCCCCAGTAAACCATGAGTATAGCCATCCAAATGATATTTTAGTATGGGATCCTATGTTTAACATGAGGTAGATAATGGTTAGTTACTGTACCAAAGGTCCCACAACAAGACAAAGGGCTGTGATTGGGTAAAACTCATGGCTTGCTGAGGCAACTTTCAAAGGAAAGAGAAACAGAGAGGTCCACAAACCTCAGAGATCTTCAGTTCATGTTTTTTGGCTGAATTAATTATGGTCATGGTATCAAAAACAAATTGATTATTAGAATTTGAAAAGGTGGGTTTTTGGCGTAGTTATTGTTTATTGTGTTGCAGTATAAAATGAGCGGATCATCCAAAACATGACCATGGATAGAGTTGTTAACAGAAAGGTGTTCATCGCCCATAAGTTTCTCTGATTGGGAAACATAGTAATGAGTGATGGTATATACATACCGCAATTTTTAAAGCATCTATGGAATAAAGCTTTATCATGATAATATAGACTATGATTTAATTGGCATTAAACCTTATAAGGTCATCTGCTTATATTAAGAAAGGTGGGAATGGGGTAGTAGTCATGATGGTCCTAGGCGTTCCAGCAAGATGATCATTGATTAAACCTTCTCAAGCATTTAAATTATTTTAAGATGCTTGACTAAATTTGTAAACTTAGGTCATTCAATCCATTGGATCAGATAGTGAAGAGAGTGAACAAATTTAGAAAGGTAAAATGATTTATAATAATTTAGTTTAACTAGATTTTGATAGGTTTGTGTGTTCACACCTTCATATGGACTTGGGATGGGTTCAAAATAAGAAGTTTAGCAATTTTACTATTTTTAAGGCGTGCTTTAATTAGGTAAAATTGTCCACAATTTCATTTGTGCAATTAAAATGGAAGAATTGTAAGTAAAAGGTTTGGTTCAAGAAATCTGGCTTTTATTCCATGAGCTGCCTTTCGTAGGCACATTAGTTGGATGTGGCTGTTTGATGACTATCTTTGATAATGGTGCTGGAAAGTGTTACCTTGAATGGTATACCTCTATTCAGATTCTCTCGATTTTGACTAAAAGAGTGGAAATGAAATTATTGGGTAAGAGAGTAAACTTTATGAGATAAGAGGCTGTAAATTCAGCGCTCATCACCGCCATAACTGAGTTCATCTCTTTGGGACAGAGGGTAAATTTGGAGTTTGGGACCCTTTAATGATCTAAAAGGTGTATGGTATGATACAGATGGAGGGGTTGTCATTTAAAATTACATACTTTTTACTATAAGAATAGGGTAACACCTCCAAGGACTTAAGCCAAGGCGTAGTTCTTATGTTTCTTAGGAGTTTGATGGACAGGATAGAAACTACACCCTTCTGGAATGGGGAGCATCAGGATAGGCTTAATGGCGTCCCTTGACAAGCTCTTTACAGTTGGTGCATACTTTATCATTCACCAGATGTTCTCATAAGAGGGATAGACCTTTTAAGCCATTAAGTATTGAGCTTAACGGTGCAAATTCCTGAAAGCCAGAATGCTTTCTACCTCTTTCTCTTTTTTGTTGTACACCATGATAGGTTCAGGGGATGTGGGAATAAGGTTCTGAACGGAGATGGCTGAGAAACTTGGAATACAATATGATGTCTCCAGTGGGGAGAGAGCTTAAGCCTGAAGGTACCATTTTCTAAAGCTTTAACCATCTCCTAAAGTTCAAAGCGCTTACACACTAACCTTCTGTAAGAGACCTTCATGATTATGTGGCGGATATCTAATATGATGAGGGATCCATCCTTGGGTTCATGCGTTGGATGATCCTTCTAATCTGCAAACTCTTATATTCCTCTATGACCTTAGTCAGGTTTTAACAAACAAGGTTATGAGCTCCAAGGATATGGTATAAGCATTATTCCTCTGCAGGAACTGCGGAGTTGAGGTTAGGGCAATTTGGAAGGAAATGTTATAAACTATTTTGCTTATTAGATTGAAATACCAGTAGAGGTATGAGTGGCATTTTATATGCAAACTGTGCCATAGAGAGGTCTGAAGACCGGGTTTCATGACTTATTGATGCCTATCAACGGATGTAAAAATCTAGGGTTTGATCCACCTTTCAGTCTACCCATCTAATTAGTGGTGATAGGCAGTGTATAATAGGGTTTGATCTAGCTGAGGTTGAGGAAATCGTCCCAAAATATGGTGTAAATTATGGTGTACAGTAGCTTATTAAATCTATGGGGAGACTGAACATGGAGAACACATGAGATACAATCATAGCTGTTGTTTTTTTCTGAAGTAGCATTAGTGTGGCATGAAATAAAAAAAGGTCAACTTTGATAATGCAGTCAACTACCACGATGATTGAATCAAAGCCCTTTGTAGGATTTTGAAGCTCCACAATAAAGTCAACTGAGAACGAGGTTCAGGAGCCCTCATCCTGTTGTAGGGGATGTAAGAGGCCCTATATTCATGACCTATCTAATTTTGAGCGGTCACAGGCAATACAGAGAGCAATATAATATGGATTTATTTGAAGAAGACTGGACAGTTGTATGATCTCTTGACCAGCTCCTCACACTTTTTGAACCCAGGGTGGCCCACTAATGGTGAGTTGTGATGCTCCTTTATAACCAATTCGCGTAAAGAGAGAGGAACTCAATACATAACACAAAAGAAGATTTTACTTTCCTTTAAAACATATTGAGTATGCTTTAAGGATTTTTTTCTATAAGCCCTCATGTAGCTCAATTCTACAAGGAGAGATTAACTAGGTAGTATATAACTGGGGAGAGGGGCGCGTCTGGGAGTAAGCTGGAAGAGAAACCCATGAGTGAGGCAAGATGTAAGGATTGTAATGAGGAACATTAGTATTAATCTCAGGTTGGTCATCCGTTCTAAGAATTATAGAAAATTTCCAACTTAGCGTATTAGGTAAGATTTTCATGGGACACTTTGTAAACCATAATTAAAATTAGAATTTAAATAATTCACAATAAGTTTTGGCCTTGCAATGGACTAGTTTCTGTGGCTTTCTGTAGTACATTAAGGACTGTTGGTTTGTTCTCACTGTAATCTCTAACTGTGACCCTTAAAGGAAGTATTGCCACTGAGTAAGTGCCTATGATACAGTCCCCGATTCTTTGTTGTAGATGACACCTTTGTTCAGAGGATGTGAACTTTCAGTTGAAAAATGACGGGATGTTAACTTCATCATGCTGCTGTAGAAGCACTACACCCACATTTACCAATGAATCATCACAGGGTACAATAAAGGGCTTAGGTGTGTCCAGATGATGAATAATAAGAGCAAAGAGGAAGATTTATCTAATGTGTCAAAAGGATATGGCCAATTTCTTGTCCATTTAAGGGGGCATTCTTTCTCAGTAAGTGAGTAAAGAGGTGCCGCCAACTGAGTGAGGGCGGGGGAGAACTTATTGAGGAAGGTCACAGTGCCCAAGGAAATTCTGAGCTGTTTCTTGAATTTCAGAGCAACAGTTAAATTACCTTCAGTTTGTATAGGGCACTGCATAGCTATCTCAAGACAAGGCTACACAGAAAGGTCAATTCACTTTAGAAATTACACTTAGAAAGTTTTACAAAGATCCTAATTTTCTGTGAAGAGCAGCCATCAATGACATCAAATCCTTGGTGTGCTGCTCATGATTAGGTGTATGGATCAATGTGTTGTTGATATAGTCAATAGTTTAAGAGAGCTGGTATTCTCCCATACATCGTCAACAAGGCTCTGGAAAGGCGCTGATGCATTTTCAGCTCAAAGGGCATCACACGGAACTGGAAGATTTCTCGCCTAGTTTGGATAACCGTGAGCCACTCCTGACCTTCCTTGATATAACTTGATCTAAGGAGTTGACTAGTTCAAGCTTAGAGAAGGCATGAGACTTTGTGATAGCCTTAGCAATAGACAGCTTCAGAGGCAAATTTAGGGAATCAAAAGATTTAAGCTGATTAGTGCCCATAGTCTATGCAGGTCCTCAATGATGCATCAGACTTTTAAAAGAAAATCACAGGTAAAGTGATCAGTTTGATTTCTTAAGTTCCTCCCTTATCCAACATGTCAACTAGATATATTCATAAAGATTTGTCATTCTCTTCAGTGTTAGGTAAAGGGGATAGTTAATTTTAACTAGATCCACAGTCAAAAGGATCTAAAGTCAGAACTTAGTGAGAAGGGAGCTGTGTAGCTAGCTTAAGTAAAATTAATCCTGTAAGAATTTAAAACATTAGGAATTCTGATGGAAGCTCTGAAGAAGAAGGTACTGAAAAGGCTATGGACCTAAAAGATGATTTTAAGGGGAAAGTTGTGATAAGAAGAAACTCGCCACTGAGTCCCATGTTATCAAAGGATAAAGAGTTAAAGTCCAAGTTAATATTGACCTGATGGCGCCACAATCATCCAGCTTACTTGATTAATGGGTACACCAGGTCCTGTACTGCTGAGAAGTGAACACAAAAGTAGAAAAATTGAACTTTAAATTGCACAGGATGTCGCACAGTGTGACAATATATAAAAGCAGAAGATGCACCTTGTACTGGATGAACCAAGTCCAGTTCAAGGTCAAAGGATTGGGCAATTATAAGATTTATAAATTGCCAGCTACAACGGTAAGAGATCATTAGCCTTCACTTAGTAGAATTCCAATTGTAAGGTCACAAGATACAAAAAATAAGCCTAATTTTGTTTACTAACTGAAGTCAAGGAGAGGACAGAATGAGGCATATCAAGATTTATAGTGTCAGCCAGTTCTTTGAGAGAAGGGTGTATGGCACATCCTGGTGAAAAGCTTCTGTCAAAGATGAGACCGCAAATGGTTCAGCAGATCATTACTTAATTAGAGGAACAAATGGAAGTCACCCCTAAACCGGTGGAGGTGCAAGCAACCAACTCACTGCAGATGACGATAAACAAATCCATTTTAAAGATTTGGGCAAGTCAAACAATTTTTACTAACATCAGAATGACATCATGTAAAATGTTTCGCCCTGATGAGTCATAAGATTTACTTAGTACAGACAACAACGTTGCCAAAAATGAGTATGAAAACTAATACCCTTTTAACCCTTCAGTGGGCTAAATTAATTTTAATTCTGCCAATGATGCAATAATGATATGACTGAATTGCCTCAACAAGAGCGTTTGAGGCTTGAAAATAAATACTACAAAATCAGAAAACCATCCTACCTTGAAAGTCTCTCAAAACCACAATTTAAGGTGCATCTTAGAAGCTCTATCACTCAACTTGAAGTTGAGCAGCATATTACCCAATTTTGTAATAAAACACTACAAGAAGAAGATACAACTGACCAAAAACCTAGAAGCGGGGATGGATGAAAGGGCCCTTGGTCACCCAAGTTCAGGGATAACCACTGCAAGAAGGAGATCACAGCTACAAGAATTGAACCAAATTGATGAAGCCTCAAAAACAGAGTTTAGACGCCATCTAATTAGGGGATCTTGAAAATCCCCCATATCAACACCCATATTCCCAATTTATTTTTAGTTTATCATATATTTTTATATCTTAATTATCCCTTGACCTTATAAATTATTGCACTTTGATAAAGAAAACCTTTTTACAGAGTCTCATTTTTATCTTTTATTTTCACTTTATAATGGTCCAAGTGAACTAATCGTCTTTGGCCAGTTTTGGATTAGTTAGTACACAGAATACAGTAATAAGTCCGAGATCTGCTCTGTTTGAACAAGAATACTCTCTATTGCTGATACCTTGGAGTCAAGCTGCCAAGGGAGAGTCTGGATTGGCTTCCATTGTCCTGAGGGCCAAAGTATAATGAACATGTCTAGAAGTGTCAGCAAGTGATTCGTCATGGGTGCAAACAGTTTGCCAAAAAGATTGATGCTACAAAAGGTAGTAGCTTCAGATGAGAATTGCTTTATGAGGATGATTGTGATCTTAGTGAAAGCTGTCTGGTGCCCAATCTGCGTGGAGTAGACCCCCTGAGCAGCAAGTCAGCCTCACATGTTAAATGAGACAAGATCAGCGAGCTGATTGCGGCGTTCGCTACTAGGGTGGCATAATCAGGCCCTAGTGATGATCATGAGAGTTCTCACGAACAGTTTGACAATAAAGATGATATGAAAGTATATCAAGAGAACCTCTGAGCTCCTGGTGATGGAGGAGAATAAAATATGTCCAAGACAAAATACCCTGGAATAGAAGTGCTCAATTATGCAACAATTTTGAGTATGTCAATGAGACCGCCAGTAGAGCATGAATTGCCTCACTACCTATTATGAGAGGACCATCACCTATTATAAAAATGGAATCTACACTGAAGAATATAGAAGAACGACTCATCTTCCTTGAAAAGAGAATTGGAAAACCATCACCATTTTGAATGAATATGGAGACACTTATAACAGCATGATAATATGATGTTTGCTATGGACAAGAGTATAGACGATTTAAAAGCCTAAATGCATATTATACCAGAACTTATCTATACTCGACCAGTAACTCAATTGGAGGCACCTATATGGGTCTCTCAACAGAATGTACCAAAACCAGTAGTAACTGCTACAAAATGACCATGATGCACACTGACCCTGTTAAAGAAGATTATATCTTTTGATATGTACTTTAAGACTATGTACACACCTTGAGAAGGAACAATCGTGGTTTTTCTACAGATTTTTAGAACAGCATGGATGGCACTAGAGATAACCTAAAGTAATTGCCACGTGCAAGGGTGTATGATCTGTGAGGCTTAGGAGATCCTTAGCATGAACTTATGACCTGGACTATCTTGTCCTGAAGTGGAGATTATCCTTTTTTCAGAGTTCAGTAGTGAATAAGATTTCAAAAGTATAAAAAGAGTTCCTCCTGATGAAAATGGGCAATAATGAGTTTGTTGTGAACTATGCCTCTTGCTACTATTTCAAGGCTCAACAAATTTTGGATTAAAGGAACTATGGATTTCCTATTGCAAAACCGTTTTGCTGAGCTCATTGGATATGCATCCTTACTTAAAGATTGATATGACTCTAGCAGGTAAGGGCGCGATGTCCCTCATGGCACTTAAGGAAGCATTACTCAATGTACAAGGGACATATAAAGATGAAAAAAGTCCATGGGAACATCACCCCCAAAATGAGATAACAAGTTATCTATGTTGCTAATGATAAGGGCAACAAACTTGAGAAAAAGAGTTTGAAACCACCTGAACGCTTGCCTTGTCAAGAGTTAACCTGCAATAAGTGCCGTCAACATTGGTAATTTTTTCAATCTTGTCCATTATTCACTGCAGAAAAGAAGGAAGCAGCCCCTAAAGATGATACCCTCAACGATGTAAACTGGGTGGATCTCCACACTAAGGGTAAAGTTGTTCACAAAGATGACGATTTGGATAGTACAGGATACCACATGTTAGGAGCACCTAGCGCGGTGGCTGTGTCTGCTAGATTAAGAGTCCACAGCACTGACAGATCTAAATTGAGTGATACCTATTTGATGCAAGAAAATCAGTCTACCCAGGTCATCAAATCAGTTGAGGATGGAGACTAGTTAGTTATGGCTACCTTCAAGAACTTGGCTCTGGTGGGTGAGGATACTGTCAGCTGCAATGAGTGCTGCTTCTCTGAGACAGTTTGAGGAATCTGCTACTAACGTATTGACCACTGAAACCCTTTTGGCAAGAACATAACGAAAGTGGAAGTGATTATTAAGAACGTGTGCATCTTGGAAGTACTGGATACTGGGGCTCCAGTCAACATCATATCATCTAAGCTCATGAAGAAGCTAAAGTTCAAGCCCAGTATCAATTATAACGTGAAGTACTGAAACTCAAGACCTGACGTTACCTGAGCCCTAGGAGCCTATTCAGTGCTACCCTTATGCTTTTCAAAAATGGTCCTAACAGCACCAGCAATGGTTTTAGACAATGTGCACTATGACTCCTTGATTGGGACACAGTTTATCATGCAGTTTATAGCGAATATTGATTTCACCTCAAGAATTATGATCATCTTGAGTTACTAAAGTCCTCCGGTAATTTAGTATTGAGATGTCAAACTGCGGAATAATGTACATGCTTGTTTGATATAGATCAATATATCACCCCATACATTAAACTTAATGGAGAAGGGTGTAAAGCAGTTACCGCCTACTGTTAGCGTGGAAGAAGGGCTTCCACTGAGCGCTAGTGAAACTATAGAGATTTGACCATGAGATCAACGCAGGATGACCCTGTCAATTACTGTGAAGATTCCACCTGACACCATATTGGAAGTATACAGCTGCGACGAAATCCACAAACAAGAACCTCTAGTATTACTAGAGTCTATGACACACTCTACTTTGAAGAGTTGAACATAGTTTTTGGAAACTTCATTTCCAAACCTATCAGAGTTAGTAATTGACATGATGATGCGCTGGCCCGATCTTGTCAGGAGAGTGTCTGTAACTTTCTCGTTCCCTGTGAGATAGTGTGGAATACACAGCCAAACAGCCAGGGAACTTGTAACCAGTAACAATAAGAATAGGGCACCTCAAATGGTGCTGTTTCACAGGGACCTAAGGACAGGAAGTATTAAATTGTATAAATAACTAAGTAACTTAGAATTTTAGTACTTAGTTATACCCTAGAGAGAAGATAATAACCAAGTGCAGATTGGTGTCAGGGTGCTTGGGTGCCTCAATCTGGAGGGGACCAGGCTTTCCTAGGTGTTCACCAGAATTTATCGTTATTTTAGACAAAATAAAATGACTAAAGTTGTTAGAAACCTCCCTGAGGGGGTCCACCAAGAGGTCAGACCAAGTGACCATCTGAAAATAAAACAAACAGTTTTTTTATTAAACCTGTCAACTAACAAAGAAGTTTAATCACAAAAAAGTAATTATAAGGAATTGGGGGGTCATTTTCCATTGAGCGATGCACTGCACTCAATCCCATCAATTAGCATAAATCACCATCCTCTGTGGTATGATAGCTCAAGTATGTTTGCACTCAAGCTATTGACCGCAATTATATTTTTCTAAATTTGGCATTATGTTAAACCAAATGGGGTTCAAAACCCTGTTCTCCTAACAAACGTAACATCCTGTCTTAATTCAACAATGAACTTGTGCACTGCAAGGCTAAGACTGTAACGCCCCCATGTCCATTACACACATCCATCAGAATCAGCTTGAGCATATTTTTCCTTTATCTAGCTTTGGTCTAGGATGTGCTTCAGGTCAGGCAGGTTCATCGGAATGTTTATCTAGGCCTCTGCACGCTCTGTCTTATTTTTACAATCTGTACCAACTACATGTCATTTACCATGACATGAAAGACCAGAGCCATAACATTAAATTATAACTGCAGTAGAAGATTTCAACATGATTAGGTTTGAGGGTGTGACCCCTAAACGTCAGAAGGAGCTTAATTAGCTTTTAGATGAGTTTAGCAACATCTTCAGTACCAAATCCAATGACTATGGGCTATTCAGGGGTGAGATCCACATAATGGTATTGGCTTTACTATAACTTTTAAATCTAAGCCCTATCATTGTTTAAAAGCATAAAGTGTAGTTATTGCACAAGAGCTGAACTAACTAGACATAGCAGGGCTAATCCAACCATCAAAAGTCCTTGGGCATCTCCTTTGTTGCTTTTACATAAAAAGGATGGACCCCATAGAGTAGTTATGGACTACCGCCGCCTAAGCGAGATAACTAAGAAGGACTTGTACTCGCTCTCATGCATCAATATGATCTGAAACATCTGGGTGGCTTATAATAGCTTTTGGTGATATTTCTGGCCATTGGCTACTGGAATATGGAGCTCTTTCCAGAAGATCTGGAAAAATGCGCTTCAAGCAGTAGCCAGGGGTTTTTTGATCCACAATGATGCTGAAGGGGCTCTACAACGCCCCTTCTATCTTCCAGCGCGAGATAGATCGCATTTTTGGCGATCTCAAGTTATTATTTGTGCTGATATATCTTGACAACATTACTGTATACAGCCAAACATTTCAAGAGCACCCTTAGCACCTCTAAGAGGTCTTTAAATGGCTGCGCGCCTCTAATCTGAAGTTGAAATAAAGCAAGTGAACTTTTCTCAAGAGACAGTTAGAGGTCCTTGGTCACAAGCTCATCCCTAATGGAATCAAGCCTCAAGATGGGAAAGTGAACGAAATTGTAGCTATAGAGCCACCAAGTATCATGGGGGATATCCAAGTGTTCCTCATAATGGTGGGATACTAACAAAAGTTCATTCTCATTTCACAGACTTGGCAGCGCCTCTCAAATATCTGCTTACTAAGTAAATGAATTTTAAGTGGGACTGGAACAGGAGAAGGTATTTGTGTAGTTAAAGTAAAAATTGATAGAGGCGATAATCTTGGCCTATCCTGACTTCAACAAAACATTCTACCTTTCTACTAAGATTTATGATGTAAGACTTAGTTCAATCCTGGCACAAATGGATGAAGAAGGGATGGATCACGTGATTAGTTACTACTCAAAAGTGTTTAGTAAAGCAGAGAAGAATTACACAGTCACTGAGAATGAGTGCCTGGCAGTAATCAGAGAGGTCAAACACTTCAGACCTTATTTGTATGGGGTACAATTTAAGCTAGTAACAGATCATGCATCACTTACTGGTTGCAAAACATTAAGGATACTTATGAGCGCCTTTCAGATGGGTTGTACTCCTCCAAGGCTATGATTTTGTAATCATACATTAAGCAGGAGACAAACACCTATATGCTGATGGACTATTGCAGTTATTGGTGTTCCACCTGTAAGCACCAGAGAGAAATTGATTTTATGAATTAATTGGCTACCGGAAGAGGCCTAGCAGAAAAAACTGAGGAAGGTAAGAGCACCTGAGGAGATGTTCCTAAGACACCCGGCATGTCAATGGAAATCTACAAAAGAAAATACAAAACATTTGTATCCATATGTTTGGCCTAGCAAACACATGGAGTTGGTGATGGAGACCTATAAGCATGTGGGCCATGGAAGATTAAAAGACGCTAGCATACCTGAAAGAGGGATTCTACTGGGAGTGCTAGTCAGACAAAGTGAACCAAGCCTTAGAGTTGTGCATACCTTGCTAAAGTTTCCATCCATTAGAGAAGAAATTTGAGTTTATGCCAATCCCCCTACAGCGCCATTCAGCAATGTCTCAAATGTTATTGTAAGATCTTTACAAACTGCCTTCAGTGGATCAAAGTTTATCTTAGTAGCGATTGATCACTTCACCAAGTGGGTTGAGGACTCTGCAGTTAAGGCTATACTGTGAACTCACCCGCTTGCTTCCTATATAATTAATTCATCACAAGGCATGGTTGCCCTCAAGTTTTACTTTCAGAAAATTTAAAAACGCCATCTCAGAAGTGGGGATAAAATAGATGAAAATAGTTTGAGTGTAGAAGAAGTTCACTACCCCCTACACTCCATATTCAAATTGGATTTAGAAATTATTGAATGGAACCTTTAAAGTATCTGAAAAAATGGTTTAAATCACAAGTTGAAATGTGATCACTTCTGCCTTCAGCATTGTTGTATTACCAGTTGAGCCACCACTGAGTGATTTGGATGTCCCTTTTCAAAGCCCTGTATGGGCAAGAGGAAGCTCTTCTGACTCTCCTGGAACCGACCATCTCAGTGGACTGGAATAACAAGCCACTTGGAAGCTATCAGCAGGAGTTAGCGGAAGAACTAAATAAAAATTCAATTAAAAATTCAAACAATATTGAGGCGACCATCCCTCAAAGTCAATGGGAGAGTCAAAGATGAACAGACTTCTGGAGTTCATCCCAAGAGACAAGGTTTTGTTCTATCATTTGTGGGGAACACAGCCAGAGAAGTTACAAGCCATTTGGACTGGGCCTGCTAATGTTTTAACAAAGAGAGGAGCTAAATACTCCATCCAGGATTTTATACTAACACTGTGTTAAAGGAGTACATGGCTGGCACCTTAGTCATTCCACCAGTCTCAGATTTGAAGAAGTAGTGTCATGGATGAGGCTGTGAATGGTCCAGCAGATCATTCCTTGACCAGTGGAACAAGTGGAAGTCACCCTCAAGACGGCGGAGGTGCAGGCAGCCAACCCACCATGAATGAGGATGAACAAGCCCCTTTTTAACAATTTGGGGTGAGCCAAGCGATTTTCACTAACATCAGAATAATGTCATACAATATGCTTTTCGCCCTGATGAGTCAGAAAATTTACTTAATACAGATGATAACATCACCAAAATCAGTATGAAATTGACCACCTTTTATACCTTCAGGGGGCCAAAATAATTTGCATTCTACCAATGAAGTGATGGTGACCTGACCAAATTATCTTGAAAAGAACGTTTGAGGCTCAAAAATGAATATTATGAAATCAGTAAACTATCCAATTTTGTGATGCGACTCAAAAACATGATGTGAGGCGCATTTTAGAAGCTATATCACTTATATCTGAAGTTGAGCAGCATGATACCCGATTTTTTAATAAAACATTCTAAGGAGAAGATACAGATGCAAAAACCCAGAAGCAAGGATGGATGGATGGGCCCCTGGACATCCATGTTCAGGGATAACCAATGTAAGAAAGAGCTCTCAGTTACAAGAATTGGGTTAAATGGATGAAGCCTTAAAAAGCAGCAGTTAGACGCTGTCTAACTATGTGATTTTGAGAATCCCCTCATATGCCACCCATATTCCCAATTTATCTTGAATTATCATTGATTTTCTATATCGAATTATCCCATAAAGTATAAAAAACTACACTTTTTACAAAAATAAAAAGCCTTTCCACAAAATCTCAGTTTTTTCCTTTTTATTTTCACTTATAGTGGTCTAAGTGAACTAATTGCCAGTAGTCAGTCTGAGATTATTCAGTGCACACAATACAGTAATCAGTCTAAGATCTTCTCTTCTTGAACAAGGACATTCTTTTGTAGATACCTTTAAGCTAAGCTCAGAAGAGAGATGTTGTATTGGAATATGTTGAGTCCCAAGGGCCGACGTATAGAAAACATGTCTAAGAGTGTCAGCAAGTGTTCTGCCATGGGAATGGACAGTTTACCAAAGAATTGATGCTACAAAGGATAGATCAGAGGAGAATTTGCTCTGAGGATGATTTTGATCTTATGCAGGTTGTCTGATGCCCAATCTGCGCTGAGTAGACCCCATGAGCAGTGATTTGGCATACATGACATGATAAGTGAGACGAGGTCAGTGAGCTAAGTGCCTCAAAAATTTTTAGCTGTTCTGAAAATAGAGCGGGGTTATTGGCATACATGGACATAGTCTACTCCTTGTGCTATAAGGAGAAAAATTTACTCTTTTCCATGGAGCAGACCAAAACAGGATGATGATAAGAACCAGTGGTGTCTGCTAAGGCAACACTGCGATACTGGGTGGACGTTTTGAAGTATTTTTATTGACATAATCCTATAGAGTGTGAACTTTCGTTGTGGTGGAGCTGTAAAGAGAGGTGACATAGGCCAAGGGTGATTAGTTTCTATAAATAATAATTTGGGGTCATAAGAAGTGTTAAATCAGTAACGTTTTCCAGGTGTAATAAAGCTTCCAAGGATGTAGACAATGGGTCCCATGATTGGTGGCTTGATGAGACTGGATTTAAAGCGTCTCTGATAGCAGGATGGCAAAAATTTAGGGACAAGTCCAATGGGAGTGATAAACCCACAAAACGTCTCAAAGATGATGTTAAGTCAGATGCCTTGAGTTCTAAGGTGAATAGACTTAAAAGAGATGCAGTTCTTGACTCTGGGGCATTCATAATCAAAGGCACAAGAATAAGCAAGGATAAGGGTACCTTAGCAGTCAGCTTGCTGGCCTGGGCCTGCTTAAATTGTGAGGCAAACTTGCTGCTCATGGGATTTATTCCTCATAGATTAGACACCAGAAAACCGTCAGAAAGGTCATGATCAACCTCATTGAACATGTCTTATACTGATGCTACCCAATGTAGCATTGATATCATATGGAAATTATTTGCGCCCATGGAAAAGCTCTTGTGGACAATTTATGGAATATCTTCTTTATGTTGGCCCTCAGGCACAACAAATCCTATCTAATCTCTCCCATGGTAGCTCAGCTCCAAGGTATACACGAAAACAAGTGTGCTGTTCTCTAAGAGAAGACCTTATACTGGTTACTGTATTCTGCTCAACTGCTAATCACAGACTGGTTATATGTCATGGATTGAGGATGACATAATAATGGGGACAAATACCAAGGATAAAGCTGCATGCCAGGAGGCTAAAATGGTAAAGTTGGCTGGCCTCCCTGACCGCAAGCATACCTTGGACCAATGATTGATTAAGGCGAGATATGCACAGGTTGGTCCTGAGGGATGTAAGAGAAGTTTGGCCCTGCATAACAGCAGGGCATTAAAACAAACCAGCTTTGTAATAAAAAATAATAGTTTACTTTTATTTCTCAGTGAACGAGGTCTCAAAACCCATTTGGTTTTAAAAATTTTTAACTCAGGTTAGCCTTGCCTACAATTGATAACCAAAGTTCAGTTGATTACCAAGTATAGCACACTGACCAATGGAAGAATGCGATTATTGGTGCACCTCAGCTTAGCACCACTTTCATCAATCAATTATTACCCAAGTTTCCTTCAATTTTTTTCTTGATACCAATCTCTTCCTTTAGTTGACTTCCCTAATAATAAAGAACTCTTCGTTAGTATACATTTTTATATATGTTAGCTTGGATGAACCTGTGTGTGGACCTCTTTGAGGAGGTCTTGCGCAACATTTGCTATTTAATTTCTATAACAGTAACTCTCTCCACTCATGCACCATTGGGCCGCCCAGGTTCCCTCCAACCTGGGCCGCCTATGCACTCCCACTCAGAGCACCGCTTAAGTATGGACCCACTTTGGTGTTCATTCCATCCTGGTTGTTAGTTTATTTTTGGTTCTTCTATCTACTGTTAACCACCATCGCCCTAAGTTATTATAGCGCAAGCATTTTCTGTGGGGCTCTACTTCCTTTATTACTGACGACTAGTTTCCTGGCATTGAGTTTGTGCACCGTGCACCACTTCACTGGTAACATAAGTTTTATAGACACTCGCTTTACATTACAGGCAACTAGATTACTTAATATTATATAAATGGAACAAAAAGAATACTGAAATTCTTTGGAAAGTTCTCTCATCAAAGTAAAAGTGAAGTATTTTATACTACTTCATAAAAATCAGAAATTAAAATAAATGTTATTTTGTATTTAGTTTGGGAATGGGGATAGCAATATTAGGGGTCTTTATGATCCCCTACTGAGGTGAAGTCTGATTTCTGCTTTGGTAATGATATCCATTTGATTTAGTACTTGTATCAGCGAGATTCTTCTTGCAGTGATTATCTTAAACCATGATGTTTAGGAGCCCTTTGTTAAGCCCCCACTTCTGGGTTAAGGGCTGCATCTCCACCTCGGATTATTACTTCTTTACCAAATTTGGTAATATGCAATTTAGCTTTGAAGTTCCTTTAAAGGCATCATATTGGTGCTTTTTGCATCAGGGTCTTGTATGGCCGTAGAAATTAGTTGATTACAATATTTGGCAATATTTGGGTGAGAACTTTGATCACTTTCTTTGGGGTAATCTTTCTGGGTAATTCAGTCGTCATTGGCTGATTGAAGATTATTTTAGACCATCAAAAAATAAAAAGGGGTCTATCTTCATAGTTTTTGGCAGTAAAATTTTTGCCTTCATATAATTATTCTACTCAACCTTCAGTTGTAAAAATTTTTAGTTTACGTCATCTTGACCAAAGTGTAATTTCCTTTGGCTGTCTGCATCTATAAATGGGGTTTTTCCAATTACTTCCACAATAGGTAAGCCTCCCACAACTTTTCCTATTTGGGATTGACTCTGTTCATTCCAGAAGTTGAAGAATGATCTTCTGGTGCCCTTGCAGCTCCATCCACAAAACTTCCCCTCCCAAGATGAGACTGTGGGAATGGCCTTAGGTGCTATGCATATACTTTGTTAAACACTAAGTTAATTTCATCATCTAAATGGAGTATTCAAAACCTCATTTAGCTAAAATATTTTCAGGCCCAGTCCAGATGGCCTGAAGCTTCTCTGGATATCCTTCCATAAGAGGTAAAACAGTAAATTGTCACCTAGGCTGAACTCCAGCAGCCTAGCTCATTGTAGACTCTCATATTGGCTTTGAAAATTAGACGCCCCTATGTTGCTTGAGGCCTCCAGTTGTATTCTGATCAAGTCATCAGCTGGTTCTTGTTAATAAATTCCATGGTGGCAGCCTTTTTAGTCTGCGGTGTGATTGGTGCTAACAGGGTTAGCAATACTGCTTCTCACCATACAGGGCCTTGAATGGTGACATCCCAATCACTCATTGGTGGCTAAGCTTGAAAGCTAACAATATGGAAGGAAGCAACTGATCCTATTTTGGCTTATAGATGAGGGTCATCTTCTTTAGTATTTCTCCTAGGGTTCCATTCACTCTCTCCACACTACCAATGGAGGATGGTGTATAGGGAATGCTAAACTGTTTCTACACTTCAACTAAGTCCTTTAGTATTCTCACGACATTTGATATGAAGTTCTTTCCATTTTTTGAGAGCAAGATTTGAGGGCATCTATTTATGGTTATAATCTAGTTGTATAGAATTTGGGCGGTTGATCTCATGGGGTACGTCTTAAATGCTGAGGCTTTGACCCACTTGATAAATTGGTCAATGGCTATGAGGCTGAACTTTGCTCCACTAGAGGCAGTCAGAAATGCTAACACCACATTAATTGACATGTTACTGAAAGGGGTGGTTAGTGGGAATTTTGTAAATTCAAAGCTTTTCTCCAGAAGGTAAAAAATTGCACAAGATACACACAGTTCTAAGCCTGGTGAACTTCATCAGACATAAACTCCCAATAGAATTAATTATTTAATTAGGTCAATGTCTTCTAAAGCTGCTCAAGGTCGACGTGCTTGTGCGCTTCATTATTTTATCCAGTTGCTTGGCCTAATGTATGTGTACCATTTATCTTTAACTTTATTCTTCAGGTTTCCAATAAAATTCCAGATGCCTTTGGAGAACCTTCTCAGGACAGTCTTCAAATTGATATTTCATTCTTCCATGCTTCTTCAGGCAGCCCAATCACTTCATACAGTCAATCGCTTACTGGCACTTGTAGGTGGAGCTTGGCAGTCATGGCGGTCAATAAGCATTAAGGTGCTTGTCGCCTTCTTGGTGGATGATCTCAAAATTGTATCCCTGTAGCAGTAATACTAATATGGCAAGGCGTCTGTCAGGATCTATATATCCTCCAGCTATAGGAGCAATGCGTGATATTTTATGATCTTGTAGTGGACCCAATACAGGTTGGTTCAGAAGTGCTTAACTCCTTTAATCACCACCAGGAATTCTATCTCCATGATAATGTAGTTTTTTGGCCTTACTAAACACATGTTGATAAGACTTGATTGGGTGTTCCACCCTTTTTTGTCCACTTGGTCCAGTATCACACCAAGCCCAACATCACTTGCGTTAGTGTATAGGTAAAAAGTCTTGGTAAAGTCCAGGTAGGCAAGATTGTTAGGGGCACCAATCTTGCCTTTAGCTCCTCAAAGGCCTGCTCCTGTTCCAGGCCCAGATAAAATCAGTCTCTTTTGTCAGCAGATAGGCGAGGGTTACAGCTAAGTCAGCGGAATGGGGGATAGACTGATGGTAATATCCTACCATCCCAATGGACACTTGGATGTCTCTCATGGTTTTGTGTGGCTCTATTGCCACACTTGCTTTGACCTTCCCATACTGGGGCTTGATTCCACTGGGACTGATCAATGTCTGAGAACTCCAGTTGCCTTTTTTAAAGGGCACATTATCTCTATTTCAGCTTCAAATTTGATGCTTAAAGCCAGGTAAAGTCTTTGCAGAGGTGTTTAAGTTGCTCTTGGAAGGTTTAGATGAGCACAGTAATTTCACCTAGTAGGGTCAGCACACTGGACAGTTTGAGATCCCTTAAGATTCGGTCCATTGTGCGTTGAAGGTGGCAGGGGCGTTGCAGAGCCCCTGCGTCATCCTTGTTGGCTCAAACAATACCTGACTGCTGATCACGGCGCACTTATATTGACCCTCCAGTAAAATCTCCATCTGGAAGTATCTTCTAGCCAGGTCCATTACAGAGAAATATTCTGATCATAGTCGTTTCAAAGCATTATCTATGCACAGGGGCAGGTAGGAATCTTATTTAGTTACTTTGTTCAAGTGATGTTAATCCATGACTACACAGTGAGTCTCATCCTTTTTGTATACTAGCAATAATGGAGAAGCTTAGGGACTCATTGAAGGTTTGAGTGCTCAACTTCAGTTAGTTGACTTAACTATTAAACAATGACGGCATCTTCAGCTTTTGAGCGGTGGTAGACTTTAGACTTATTGAGAATAATTGATACAGTATCCATCTTATGGAAAACTCCTTGCAGTGTCCATAGTCATTAGATCCGGTTCTTGATACATCTTTAAACTCATTTAATAGATTGTAAAATTCCTTCTGTTATTTAAGGGTCACATCTCCAAATCCTAGTTAAATAAAGTCCCATACAGCATGCACTAGATTCAATATCATTGCAGTTGGTAAGTTGGGCCCATGCAATAATCTGTCCTTTCATTACTCTTATTGAATAGGGTGTAGTATATTAAAATGATAGTCAACTCTCCTATTTATGTTGTTATTATAAAAAATCCAGGTAAAACCCTTTTTCCTATTCTCAGATTATGTCATGGGTATAAACTTACAATATGGTATCTGGTGGAATATTCACACTGTTCAATAGGATCATCTGGCGTTGTCCACTAGTATGATTTACATGGTTTTCCTAGCTCCCAGTGAAATCCCTTCTTCCACTCTGACCTTGAGGGTAGTTGCTTCACATTATTCTCTGTAAGTGTGTAGTGAATAGGGAAAATTTATTGATCTGTCTCCAATAAACACGTCCATTCTTTTGTGGTTTAGCGTCCTTGTCCTTGTACACCAGCAGAAGTTGATAACTTAGAATACTAATGCTGCTGGTTGTATTGGCGACATTGGCTTTAGCTCAAGAAGAAACTGCTTCCTGATTAGAAAGTCATAGTGGTCATTATCTAAAACCACTGTTGGCGCCATTAGCACCATGCACTTAAAGCTCAAGGTCTCCGCTGATTAGGCTCTGAAAGCACGGGCAACATTTGGTCCAGCGTTTGGCACTTCACGTTATAAATGACGTTGGGCATAAACTTCAGCCTCTTCATGAGTTTATATTACACTATGTTGACTGGAGCCATATTCCAGCACAGTTGAAACATGGACTTTCTGGAAAACTACTTCCACTTTCATCACAATCTTTTTAAAAGGGCCTCCAATAATTAGGAATATTGGGATTCCTACCCAAATCAGAGATTTGTGTGTGTCAGATGAAGGGAATCAAACCCAATGTGATGAAATAGATGAATTTAGCTTACAGGAATCAACCCCAACTAAATTACAGACCTTCAATATGGGGATCAACCCCAATGGATGAAATCGAATATTTATTACTCAAAACCTCTAATATCGGGGTTCAAACCTAATCTATGCAGCAAACAAACCCTGTCTGACATATGTGGCCAGCATGCCACAGAATCCCTAATTGGTAATGAGTATAGATCTTAGCTCAGAAATTTTGGAGAGTTACCAAAAAACTCTATGATCTCCCATATATTGTTGTTTCTAAACAAATAAACTTCACTATCTTTTTGCCATTAATAACTTGGTCTACCTCTATTCATTTAGGGTCAAAACATAGTTAGGATTTACCACCTAAAAAACTTTATCCTGAGTGAAGACTTTTTGGCTAAGGAAAGTAAGTTATAATCCAGCATCCAGGTACTTTGGATCTCCTGGTCTTAAAAATAAAGGACAAGTGGTTTAAAACCCCTAATCCCAATGAAAAAGTGCTCCCTGCCAGGTATACCCTGAGTTCACGGTGAAAGTATTACTACAATGAACAATAATGATTTGGCTTCAGATCCCTCTTTGGATCATGAACGCTTTAAACTCTTAGCAAATTTACCCGCTGTATTACGTGGTTGGAGAAATGAATGCTCACCATTGAGCAACACCAACTTGAACTTCAAATGCGACTACTGAGCTAAAAAACGAAATTTGGCAGTTGACTTTTCTTTTTGCCATGAGATCAGCTCTTTGTACCACCAATGATTGGGTAGACTCAATAATCAAATATATCAATGACTTATGAGGTCAAATGGACGCTCTCCATCCTCACATATATTCCAGAGATAGCAGTTCCACTTTAGGAGAAAACGCACCCCTAGTGTCAGTTCACATCATTTGACCATTAACCCCCAGTGGCACGTTCAAACCGTTATTCAAAGAGAAGTACGCTTTCAGGTGAAGGAAGCATCTCCTCTTTCCTATTTTGTTATGAAAGTGCTATGGAATAAGCCATTAACACCCAACGGCTCAAAAACCTAACCAATTGTCTTAGTTGCATGGCTTAAGACATAATGGTACCTCATCTAATGCATTGCCATACTTAGAATGAGGCCAAGACTGCTTTTCTTCGGAAACTTGGGAGCAACCTAATTTTATATAACCAAAAACAAACCACTTTATGGGAATAAGCTTTGATTGGGGAGAGACCATCAATGAGTTCACCCACCATTTTTACCTTGAGGCTCAAACGTTAGTCACAGGGAATTTTCTTACATTAACTGCTATCACTGCTGCGTTTTGGCATTTAAAAATATGCCTAATACTTTACTCTATTTTACAGCATTGAAGTTTAACTTAACATCTCTCCTCCATATCAAAGAAGCCATTCTGGAGATTCCTGCTGACTTACACAAACCCAATGGGCTTTCTTGGTTTTACAGTAATAAACCACGGCCCCATCTGCTAGTGGTCACACCCCCAATTTTCCCCAAAAAGTATTATGCAAATTTTGAAAAAGAAACAACCATACTGTAAACTTTTATTGCATTTGTTAAAACAAAATATCAAAAGATCAGTCAGTATAGGGAAGGAGCTCCTATGATGACGATAATCAAGTGCCACAGGACCCTTATACTAGCTCTAATTCTAAGAACAGCACCTCAGGATGTTTTGTGTTAGCTGCGCCTGCGGAAATTGACATACCTCTTTCTATACAAGGAAATAAAAATCTCCGTCTTTCTTATTTTTATATTGGCAAGTTACCCAAACAAAATCTAAAGGTCAGTTCCTCTATGGAAAGCCAAGCGTTGATAGTTAAAATCTTCAAAAGCATTGAACATCCCAAGATTGGCTGCAGAAAATTCTCCACTTGCTTTACTACAAGACCCAATGAAAGTTTACTAGCTGCTAATTACCAGTTCTGCTCTTTGGTGATTTGAGTAGAGGTGTCATCAACAAGGTTAATGTCCTGGCGATAATTGAGTCTTGTTCAATGTTTTATATTATATCCTCCTGACTTATCCAGAAAACAAAAATGGTTCCAGACTTAATTTACAAGGCTGAATATGGGATGGCGGGTAAGCAGTCAACTAAGGCAATTGGGGCGTATTCTGCCTTACCTCTCCGATTTGGAAAACTAATAATTAACGCCCCTGCTATTTCGTTATAAATGATAATTACAAGATACTTATTGAGGTCCAATTGATGCGTGAGTTCAACTGCATTATCAGCCATATAAAGTACCTTTAAATATTAGGGTATTGGATCCCTTTAGTATTAAACTCCCAGTCAAATGTAAAGGATCCTAAAAAATGAACATGCCTCCTTGAATATCCATCCTCTATTTGTAAAGTTGATTATCAAGCCTTAGGAGGAAAAATCAAGTTACCCCCTGAGGCTGTGGACGCTGAAGATGGGATCCCTCTGTATGCCACCATTTTAATACAATATCCTCTGGCTCATAAGTTATTGTGGATATGGTGATCAAGATTCTCACCCCTCCTAATCAAGTTTTAGAGCTAAGTGGACAATCAAACCCTTCAATTACAGAATTGTTGACCTGCCCTGGGATTTTAGATCCTGCCTATGGAAAATCTATCTCTATCTTATTAGTAAACCTAACGAATTAAACTCTCCAAGTCCCTCAGTATGCCTCTATAACTTATATAAAACTATTTCTTATTGAAAGTATTGCTGACGTGAGTTGTTTTTGCTCCTTACACAATTTAGGAGTTGATCTCCTACTCACAATAGCTCTGGTCAAAACTAAAATTGGAGACAATCTCACCCCTAACAAACACAATGAGGTTGGAGACCTCCTTGATTAGTATTGTGAGATTTTTTCATTGGGACCAGGTGACTATGGAAAAATGTTAGGGTAAATCACCAAATTGATACCAAAGCTCACCCTCCATTTGAATCTCGGCCATACAGAAATTTTTAAAGTCAAGAGAGCTCAAGTGGCCCTAGAGCTACAGCAACTATTGGAAGCAGGGTTACTTGTGCCTTCTAAAAGCCCATGGGCTTCCCCGCTCTTATTAATCTGGAAAAAGGATGTTAGCCACCGTGTTGTTATGGATTATTGTTGACTCAATTCTATTACATGAAAGAATATCTATCCATTGCTGCATATAGATGATTCCTTATGCTTAATTTTGGGTTTATAAATTTTTTTGGCTATGGATCTTGCTAGTGATTACTGTCAAATTGACTAGTCGCCTGAAGATCATGATACATGCACCTTCTTCAAGTTAAGCACTAATTTGAACCCACTTGAATGCTTCAGGGGTTATGTAACGCCCCGCCACCTTCCAACGCGCCATGGATGGATTCTAGGTGATTTTGAAATGCTCCTATGTGCTAGTTTATCTTGATGATATATCCATTTTTTGAAAACTTTCACCAAGCACATAACCCATCTAAGACAAGTTTTTAGCATTTATGGCAAGCTTTGAGAAAACTAAAACCGTCAAAATGCTCTTTCTTTCAGAGCGACATGGATTTTTGGGCCATAATTTAGGAAAAGCTATAATATCCCAATAGATGAAAAGGTCCTGACCATTTCTAAGATGTCCCACCTAAATCCCTACGTGATGTACAGGTTTTTTGGGGGTTGTGGGAAAGTATCACCAATTTATTCCACACTTTTCTGACACCTCCAAGCCTCTAGTAAATATTGAAGAAGGGTATACCCTTTCAGTGGAAAGAAGAGCAACAACAGGCCTTTGACCTATAAAACGTATTTCTCTCACATTTGTCAGTACTTATACATCCTAATTTTGATAAACTCTCTCTACTTTTCATGATGCTAGCGATATAGCTATCAGAGCTATATTATCTCCTAATGATGAAAACTTAGTGGAACATCCCATTGCATAATATAACAAAGCCCTAACCAGATCCAAACGCAGCTATAGTTTTATGGAACGCAGATGCTTGGTGGATCTACTAGCTATTAAGCATTTCTAAAACTATTTATATGGGAATCATTTTATTTTAATTACTGAACATTCTTCTTTGCAATGGCTGCAACAAATGAAGGATCTTGATGGGAGGTTAGCCCAATTGTGGTAAAACTTCAAAACTACGATTTTTCCACTATTCAACGACTGGGACTCATTCACCAAAATGTGGATTGCTTATCCAGGCTCACCATATTAACTCTAACTGACCCTAAGGAGAATTGCCTCTATGACCTCTTAACAGAATCACATTTATGAAAAGATGAATCCCCAACCATTTAAAAATAATTAACAAAAAAATCGCCAAATTTCAAAATAAAAAATGCAAACTGTACAAACTTGTATCTCAAAAATGGTTGCCCTATATATGACTTTCAACTTAATGGGAATCATATTGGAGGGACATCTGCAAGTTGTCCATGGAGAATTTTTAAAACTTAAAGTGGCTCAAGGATCATTGTTACTGGAAAGGAATGTTTGTCTCGATCCAAGATGTATTAGAGTTCTGCCTGGTATGTAAAAATCAAGCTGGACCTAATCCTAACCTTAACATACAGTGGTTTCACCCTGTGAACCCCTCCATACTATTAGTACTGATGCTGTGGGACCCCTCCCTAAAGCCTCCAATGATCATCAGTTCTTTCTCCTAGTGGTGGATCATTTAACTAAGTGGATAGAAGCTGTATCTCTACCCTCCACTTCGGCAAAAGCTACCACCACGTTTTATATAATCAGATTATCATCCAGCATGGTTGCCCTAACATAATTCTCTCCAATAACAATCAAGATTTTCAATCATTGCTGGTGAATGATATAGATGAATTGATGGGATCCAATCAGATATTTTCCACTCCATACTATCCTGAAAACAATGGAATGGTAGAGTGTGCAAATAGTACCTAACTGCAACTCTCTAGAAAATGGCCACTACAACCCCCTTCATTGGCCCCAATATTTGCCTAGTGCAATACTGTCCTATAGAATAGGCTATCATCAAATAATTAAGATGTCGCCCTTTCAAGCGTTGTATGGAAGGAATCCTCAGATGCCTTCTAAAATGCAGATTATGATAATCAAGCTTCCTCCAGAGCCCCTAAAGTTACTATGTGAGCTGTCACCCATGTGATTATCTGACTTCAGGCCCTGGCTTCCAAAGACTTATTGGATACCAATAATAGAGAAACTAATTGATTTAATGACAAGCATGAACCTCTGCACATCTTCCAACTGGGTGATCTAGTCCTTTTTTAACATCATCGGCCTGGAGGTCGTGATAATAGATTGGGAACCAACTGGTTGGGGCCCTACAAAGTTATCTATAAGCGAAGTAATGAACACTTAATTGTTGAGGTCTCTCAAAGCACAATGGTAAATCACATGAACAGTCAATTTCTCCTCCAGTTTTCCCCCTTGTGCCAAGATCTAGAGGGGGGCATTGTCAGGATTCCTACTTAAATAAGAGATTTGTGTGTGTCAGATGAGGGAAATCAAACCCAATCTGATGAAATAGATGAACCTATTAATGGAGATAATCCCTGACAAAATTCCAGACCTCTCAATATTGGAGATCAACCCTGATGGATGCAATCATTTATTACTCACTTCAATCCCCTAATATTGGGTTTAAACCTAATCTATGCGGCAACTGAACCCTGTCTGAAATATGTGATCAAATTGCTGCAGAATTCCTGATTGGCAAAGAATATAGATCTTGGCTCAGAACTCTTGGAGAATTTACTGAGAAAAACTCCCTGATCTCCCATATATATTGATGTTCAAAGAAAATTTAACCCTGACATCTCTTTTTGCCATTAATAATTTACCCTAACTTTATTCATTTAGGGAAAAATATTTAGATTTACTACTCAAGGAACTTTATCCTGAGTAAAGATTTTTTGACCAAGGAAGGTAAAACTTATGATATAGCACTCAGTAACTTCGGGTCTACTAGCCTTTAAATAAAGTTCAAGTGGTTTAAAACCCCTTCGTCCTGACAAGGACGTCAGTAGCAAACTCTTCAAACTGCTTCAGGGCTTCAGCGCTCGTTGTGGCCTTTACAGTATCCTTGATGTCCAGTTTAGGGTTCTTGAAAGTAGAAATTACAAGCTGTTCTACTTCTTCAATGGTGTTGATGATCAGGGTAAGCTGAGTGGCCTGTGTTAAGTAGGTATTATTTGATCCAATTACACTGATTCATTATACTCTTAGTTAAACAGGTACAACCACTCCACTAGGTGCCCTAGCATGTGGCATCACGCACTAACTACATCTTCATCTTCATAATCATCTTCCCTTTGGTGTGTATATCCACCCAGCTTACTGCATTGGTGGCATCCTTAGTAGGAGGTAAATCCTTTTTCTTGATGGCTTTCATTGAACAAGAGCGCCAGAAGGTGTCCAAGTTTATGGCACTTATTGCAGGTAGGTTACTCCAAGGCTGTTATTCTAATGGGTTTGAAGTCCTATCTCTAGGTTTCTCCTTCTTATCATGAGCAATATAGATAACTGTGCTTTGCTCAAAATGAATTGTACTGATGTTTTGTATTCCATCTTATGATTTCCTTAGACATTGTTAAGCCATCCCTGATGGCCTTCAGTGATATTGCGGCCTTGATGGCTAAGGTCATGTTCACCTTCAAAGCGTGATTCATCTTAAGGGAACTCAATAGCACCATTTTCGCAGTCAATTGGTCCAAATTGCCCGTTGTCTAAAGTTGTTGAGCCTTGAGGTAGTAATGTTTGGCATATTTAGTGACGGAAACACTCTTTCCCATTTTTATGAGTCAGAAGTCTTGTTTCATAATTTGAAGTCTTAAATGCTTAGAAACTCTATAAATTAAAGTAGACCCCACTTCAGTTCAGGTTAAGCCAGGTCGCAGGATTGCATTAAGAATCTCTTGAGCCTCACAAATCATGCATCTTTGTACGTGGCAAGCCTTCTGGTAATCACTTTCTTTATCTATGCTGTTTTATACATCTGTAAGAAACCTTCAATGGTTCCCTCGTCAGGCGTATCATTGTCTTGAAGTAGATCTTTAAGTTTAAGTACCCTTCTATAGGTTTGGTGCACACTATGTGCATTGGCGCAGCAGTCAATTGAGTAGCCAAGATCGGTGTCTTTAACCAGATAGCTTTTTGAGAAGAGATAGGTTTTAGTTGTGGTGCAACCCAAAGTTGAGCTTTCAACTCATCCAGATTCTTTTCAATAGTGTGCAACATATTCTCTTGCTGGTCTATAAGTTCTCCATAATTCTTCATGATGCATATTTTCATTCCATTTTAAATCTCAAGAAATAATATGTGGTCTTTCATTTAATTTGATGGCTGTCCTAAATTTTCTTTCAACTGAGGTTCCACCAACAATTGGTGTAGCAGCAGTGAGGGCTCTTTCATCAGTCCCATGAAATTCTCAAGTTGATTTAGTTTCTTCCACTTCATGTTTTTATTTTTATAGTTTTAAACGGATGGTTTCCTCCTCTCTCTCCAAGAGTCTAGAGGACTCTTCACCATGTTAGGCTTCTATATACTCATTATCATTCTGTTCTTGAAAAATCTCTTGTTTTTTGCTCTGGTCTAATGGTGTCACCCATGTAGTAAGCACCACAGTCAGATTGCTAACCTTTTCTCACTTACCTTGGGTTTCTGACTTTCTGGTGGGGTATGTTGAATACAGGTTAGACACCAGGCGACCTTCTATAGGGACATGGTAATCCTCACTGAGTATGTGTCAGGAGAGTATCTATAACTCTCAAGTTCCCTATGTATTGGTGCACGGTGCACTGGCCCAACGTTAGGGAACTAGTCGTCAGTATTACAAGAAGGATAGCCACATAGAGGGTGCTTAAGCTAGAGTGACATAGGGTGAGGGTGGTTAACATGGTAAACATTAATAGTGATCAAACCTACAGCAATACTTGGCTGTGTCCCAAAGGGGAGTTCTTAACCAAGATTTGAACAGAGCTAGAGTGCATGGGTGCTTTGGGATGGAGGAAACGTGAGCATCCCAGCGGTGTACTTGATGCTGTTGTAATTTTGAAGCAAATAAATTGGCCAATGTACCAAAAGACCTCCTCAAAGAGGTCCATACACAGGTTAGCCCAAGTCAACATAAGTTAAATTTATAATCAAATGGGTTATTCTATTATAAGAAAGACAGCCAATGAGGAAAGTTGGTATCAAAAGATCACAAATAAGCAAAATTGGGGGAATCATCCATAGGAGAAAGTGGTGCTAAGCAGAGGTGCACTAATAAGTGCACACTTCCATCTGACAGGGTACTGTACTTCAAATTGTCCAAACTTGAGTAATTGATTGAAGTTGAGGCCAACCCAAGTTGGAAATTTTATAAACTGAATAGGTTCCAAAACCCCTGATCACCAAGTTATTGAATTGAGTCATCTTCATTTATATGGAAACTGTCCTTTTTAACGCTAAAGCAGTAACAAGGGGCTGGGCATTATGCACCTCACCTGGACCAACCTGGGCATATCTGGCTTGTACTCAGCGTTAATACAAGGTGTGCTTTAGGTCAGAAAGGTCATGCAACTTGACCCTTTGGACCTCTTGCTGCTCAGCCTTGTCCTTGATGTTGCTGCCCTCAATTAGGTCATATAAACATGACATTACCCTCTCCTCTTTTTTGGGCCTACCCCCCTCCAGGGGCATTCTCCAAGGAAAAGTTTTTGTGGCCAGGGGCCAACTTCATGGCAGCAATGGCTTGGTTGGACTTAGATCCTGCGGCCTCAGGAAACGCTCGTGGAACGCTACAATTAGACCTAAAGCATGGGTGCAGTCACGCGCTGGGACCCAAATGTTCTCCACTGCATCAAATACCTTCCAGTATACAAGATAATTGAGTCTTCTTACCTATGAGAGGCTACAATCTCCCCCATTTCCCACTCCTGCACTCCATCCATAAGATAATCCTTGAGAGTCTCTGGTGTATGACCCATAAACTATGTAAGCTTGCTTTCATGGAAGACTGAAGAGATTCAAAATGAAGGGTATATCCAACTGGTATGAGTCGTGGCCCACCTTTCTGACAATGCAATAAGGCCCAATCCTTTTTGGTCCCAATTTTTTACATGGTTGCTTAATTGGGATGTTTTTAGCATCCAGCATCGAGATATCTCCTTCCTTGCACGCTGATCCAACTCATCTCTTACCATCAGTATTCTCCTTGTAAGCCTACATGGCTGCACCTAAATTTGTGCTCACCCCTGGTGTTTTTCTTGATCATTTTTGCAAAGTCCACCACCACTTTTACCTTGGATCCACATCTGGGCTCCATGTTAAAGGCGGGATTGAAGCCATAGTTGATGAAGAAGGGGGAGAAACATTGGATAAAGTGTTGCTAAGCCAAGGTGCACTAATAAGTGCACACTTTCATCTGATAGGCATTTTACTTCAAAATTGTCCAAACTTGAGTATATGATTGAATTCAAGGCTGACCCAAGTTAAAAATTTTGTAAACATAATGGGTTATTAACTCCCATTCACTGAGTAACTGTATTGAGCCATTGTTATTTATATGGTAATTCATTTATTTTAACGCTAAAGCCGTAACAAGGGGTGGGCGTTATGCACCTCACCTGGACCAACCTGGGCATATCTGGCCTGTACCCAGCGTTGGCCCAAGGTGTGATTTAGGTCAGTAAGGTTCTGCAACTTGACTCTTTGTACCTCTTGCCTCTCAGCCTTATCCTTGCTGTTGGTGCCCTCAATTAGGTCATGTAAACATGACAGTATGTCTTATTCTAATGCTACTTGATGTATTGTCTTTTTTGGTTGGAACTGCTCATTGCCCTGCCGGAAATATCTAATGGCACTCATTGAGATAAAATCTGTACGCTAGCCTAAACAAGAATTAATGAAACCTTGATAAACCTCACCCTGAGCACTATCAGCAACCAAGATATCCTTTAACAAAAGTTTCCTTTCCTTAGATCCCAGACTAGAGAATTGCAATCTCTCCACTTAACTCAAATATAAGTGAAAACAAATAATAAACTTGAAATTTTTCAGTAAAACTTTTTATGAAATAAAGTCAGATTACATTTATACTTCTTGCAGAAATTTAAAATATAAAATAAATATAAATTGACAATAAAATGGGAATAGGGTTTGGGGATATTGTAGGGGATAAATGAACCTCCTGTAAATCTCTTAAGCTTTTCCTTGGTGAAAGGGCCCATTTGACTTATTACTTGTATCTACAAGCACTGTCTCATGATGAAAATCCCTTGAACCAGTATGTTTTGTAGTCCCTTGCTCAATCTTTACTTCTGGAAAAGGCTGCTTTACCACTTCTGGTTGTTGCTTCTTCTATAAATTTGTTAATATGCTGATAAAGTCAAGATCATACATTGGCGCTGCTCTAATGCGCCTCATTTCAGGGTCTGACTGACTTTCAACATTGCTTGTCTTTTTTATAGTATTTAGATGGAAGGTTCAATTGCTTCTTTTGGGGTAACTTAATTCTTATGGCTGTTTGGTCATTTCTTTGACATTGGCAGTTTGGAATAAAAATCTTTATCATTGGGCGATTGTTAATTATTTCTCCCCTCCCAAAGGTGTAAAAGAGGGCTAAAATTCATAGTCTTCAGTGGCGGCATCATTTTTTCATCTAATAAATCTCTTTGCTTGGCAGATATAAAATTATCTTGTGTGACATCATCCTGACTGACTGATAACTTTCTTAGGCAATCATCATTTATAAAAGGGGGTTCATCTCCCTCATCCATGTTTTTGTCTTGCAATTGTAAAGCTTGGGATGATTGTATACTGACAGAGTTTTTTCAGAGAGTGAGATATTGTTATCCAGTATACTCATGGTAGTTACCATTACACACCCAACATTATTAATTTTGGGACCCGCTATTTTCACTTTGTCATGAAAGTGCTACCAATTGGCTTACAATAATGTTCTCCTCGGATTTTTGTGATAAAATAAGACCAACAAAGATGATAATGGCCATACAAGTGCATAAGAAAACAATGGCTAAACACACGCCCACTACATTCCTACAGTTTCAATAGTTGATAAACTGGACCTGGCTTATATCAAAAGCCACATCCCCATGGCTAACCCACATTTTAGAGCTTACTCTAAATATTATAATGATGCAGTTAAAATGATGACAATGGGTTCTCATCTCTCTGAATATACCTTGGGATGGCTTACTCAATCATTAAAGAATGAGAATTTTTTGTGAAGACTATCCATTATTAAAGAAGCTGCACCTGTCCAAAGCAACTCTTATTAGAACAAGATTGAAGGCATATATCTTATTAATGATTTTACAGCAGGGTAGCAGAACCCTAAAAGAGTACAGCCAAGAGATCTTATAGCTATACCAGGAAAATGAATGGGATTAGGAGTAGGAAATCTTGGAGTTCCAATAAGGTTGAGTGGCCATCTTGCTGAGTTTCTCAGGCGTTATACCGTTAAATTACCAATAGTCCAAGTGATTGAGGTCACCAAGAATCTAGACCTGAGTGTTAAGGGATTAGAGTAACACTACAATCAAAATATCTAAAAAAGAAAAGACCCTTGAGCCTTGTTTCTGCAATAAAGGAAACTTCCTCATCTTCCAAATTGTTAACTGTGGACTTGCAGCTAGGAGCATTAGTATACATACGGTGGACTTTTTGATAGTTGAGCCTCACAAAACATTATCTCAGAAGATGCGGTTTTCATGTTGGGTTGCGCTCTTTAAGTTCCTGACAAAGGATACCCTGGTTAAAAGGATAAACTTGGTGGCTTACTGTTGCGCATCTCCCCATCATGTTGGGAGATGGGATATGTGGAAAGTGAGATGAAGTTTAGGGTATTTAAGTATACATCACAGCCTGTAATTCTAGATTTTCCATGAATGGTTCAGACATAATTTAATACTAATACAGGCTAACACTGTCATGGTTAGGGTAGTGATAATAGCATGAATTAGTACTAAATTGGAGTTAGACCTCCAAGTTGTTTGCATAGTGGTTCCAAATACTTAATAAATCTAGCTAAATGAGAGATTATGGAGTACCTACGCTAATGGACTTTAGCTTTCAGAATAAAAGAGTCTTAACAGTTGCCAATCAATGGGCTTTTTGACCACTCCATTGATCATAGGGAAGAGAACCATCCTCACATGGACTTATTTATGGCTGCACCAACAAGAACAGGTAGCATTTGAATGAGTACCTGTAAAATATTCCAGCTAAGACATTCATCTGTGGGTTAAAGTTACCCTGTTCATACACATTTCTGTTTGTCATCAAGAAATTGGGGCTTAAAGTCTTTTGTGAAATAAAAAAACTAAATGATTTTATGTTGAAGAATCGTTACCCATTGCCAAATGCAAAATGTTGAGATTTCAATATTGCCAATAATTAAGGATTAACACAAATCTTGTCACACTATATTTTCATAATCTAATCATTGTGGAAGCTATCAATAAGTATTTTTCGCCGCGCTGACAACAAATTGAATCACTAATTTAGCTATAGATTATGACACTCTTGCCACTAAATTGCAATAATCAAAGGAACTAATTTTTCATTGCAGTAAACCATCTTCATTTAGTAATCAGAGTTACCTAACTCAATCCCTATTAACTGTGCTAACCTAAAACTAAGTGTTCCTGTGACACCTTAGAACACTTCAGAAATATTTCAGCTGTAACTAGGATCCAATTCAAAGGCAACATAATGATGCTTGAGAGGTAACCACTAATCCTTATGGCTATAGGACCACAATAAGAATATACTTATAAAGCTAGTCCACCTCATGAGGACTGTGTAGACTTTATATAATTTTTTAAGGATTTTTAAATTTATTTAAGTGGGGGAAGATTAAATTAATTTTTTACATTATTATCAAGTTTAGTAAATTTAACAAATATCATTATCAGAATTTTAACTAGATGGATCCTTCTGATGATATCAGGATTAGGGGTTTCAGTTAGTTGGCATGATTGCCAGCTAATCACCTAGTTTAATATTATTTAATGTTATATATTTAATCGAGTTTAGGTTTGGTGGAAGCTGTGTTTGCTGCTAAAATACCATCCAAAGATCGTTGTGGGAGTTCCTGGAGGAAAGCCAATGAATCCATTAGGATTATCTAAAAATGGTTCCGCCAACTAATTTGGAGCACCGGCAACTCATGCCAAGGATGCTAAAAGTTCCATTCAAATATGAATTTCTATATGATTGACCAGCGACTTATGATGAGGATGTATTGACCTAATATTAATATTTGGTGATCAGATGAGAGGATCTGGAGGGAATCACTATGAAAGTATGAATGAATGAAGAGATGCTATGATATGATAGAGTTATGGCATCAAGTGAAAATGGGTTTTTCAGTGTTTGATTGGCCAATGAATACTTGGGCGCAGTAGCCCAGAAGTAGTATAAATAGTCGTTCATTCCCCCTAATAAACATCTCTCTTGCACCAATCTTACTTTTATTTGATACTAGTTCGTCAGCTAGAGTAGGAGTAGATAGAACAGGGGATCCCCAATAGGTGCAGGTGATCACGCCTGGAATGGCTGGCGCTGCCAGCTCCCATGCCTCCTCCCTATGAGGAACTAGTGGGAACCTGGCCAGCTGGCTACCAGCTGATGCGCTGACTGGCCGCCAAACTTGCAGGGTGCAGCGCGTGAGTGCCATAGATGCCCAGGAAGGGGGATGGACTCTTCAGGGCACACCCAAATGGGTTTGTGAAGGGTCGTGAGGATGGGCAGCGCATAAGTTCCTGAGCCTCACAGGAAGGGGGCAGGACTCACCAGGGAACACGCTGAGGACACCTGGGGCTAAATGCAAAGCCATTAATGGTTGGTTGGTGGGTTGGACGCGCACTTGTAGGGGTTGGTACCCAATGAAGGCAAAATGGCAAAGGGCCAACCAGTCTTCGTATTGATTGGCCTGGCACACTAGCAGAACCCATGGTTGATTTCATAATAATCATGAGATCTATGCTTTCTTTGGAGTACAATAAATGTTATATGATATACTAAGCCAAATCAATGAAATATCAAGGTCCAACTTTACTTGAGGGGCAATAGACGTTGCAGTGCATTTTAGAACTAAATATACACTAAACTATGATCCTGCTATATTTAATATTCTTAAAAAGACCATTCTGCCCCCATACATAGATAACTCTTATAGTGTAAGAGAGTATTTGACATATACAAAACTTCCTACGCCCTTATGCCATTTTTAACACAAAATACCTGAGCGACCAGTCAGCTGTAGCTACTATATTTTATAAGGTGACTTTCAGCATGCATCTAACCAGATACAAATAAGGGCAGTTAAAAAATTAATAAACAGTCCTTAAGCCACGTTTTGGCTTATTTAAGTATCTAGTCATGCCATTTGATTTTTTCTTTCTCGTAACAATCACTTTAGTTACTACAATTTGGTTTAAACAGCAAATTTGGATAATCACACACAGGAGAGATGGGCGACTTTATCAGTAAAAATGATACAACAAGGGCGAGCATCGTGGTGAGTGGTGCGCTTAATGGTGAAACTAAGGGCAAGAAACGCCCTGGAGGGGGACCAGGAACCCAATCCACAAAGAAATTGCAAACTCAGACACCATCTGGGTTTATGGTATTCACTGTAAAGCATGCGCAATATATGTACATTCAGTTCAACCAACCCTTGTCAAAGGTGGAGCACGGGATCAGACTCTTCCTTGGGGATGAGTCACTGACCCTGTGGGAGAAAACATGTGAGGCAAAGCCCTCACTTTTCCCTAACGCGGTGTACATAGCCACCAACAACATGGGTTGCAGCTGGATCGATATTGGTTTTAAAACAGCCAATGAAGCCAATGCCACAGCCTAAGTCTGTGTGGAAATTGCCCTCCCTGAGGGCAAAAAATTGTGCACACCGCGTGCACTAGATGGAACAAAGCGAAAACTTTGTTCATATCTTTTGACTCGCTCCCCACCAACCTTTCTCATAAGGTAATTGAGGAATAGCTCCGCAAAGGTCTCATGGCCTACAGAGAAATTCAGCAACTTGAATTACAGTGATTTCGCCTAATGCCCAACCTGTGCACAGGCAAAGCTATCGCCATAATCAACCCCTTCCCTGAAGTGGAAGAGGACTTATCCAGAATTCCCCGCACAGCAGAATTTCACTTTGCAGATGGGGGCCAGTCAGCCACATTCTGAGTTACACCGGAACGCGCACCACCCATTTGCAACCACTGTGGCTCACTGGGCCACAAGGAACATGCATGCCCTGTGAAAGAGGGCTTAATGGAAAATGTTTATTGTGATTAAGCAATGGACGAAGATGATGAAAACTTCACCAAAATGACTGACGGTCACCACCCATTCCGCTGGGGTGAAGATGGACTATACTCCATTATGGACCCAGTTACACGCAAACAACATAAAGAGGCACAAAAAGCCCGCAAGCAAGCAGCGGCCAAAGCGGCAGCACACAAGGAGTCCGCCATTAACCCCAGAAAAATTTGGGAGGATATTTCAGATACACACTGAGCCAACCAAACAGAACAATATGCCCAGGTTGAAAATTTTCACAGTAACCTGACCAAGTCACAAAGCGACATCAGTCATGCACATACTGAGGAGCAATGCAACCGCAATGTGGGAGAAAATGTGGTGCACGATTCACCAAAGTTGAAACTCAAAAATATAAAATTCAATCAACAATCTGCATCAAATCAACATGAGACCTGTGCGGGAAAGGTTGATGCAAATGCAAAAAACTGCAATTCCCATGAATCATTGGGTCAGATCAAGGGAACCAACAATGGCAGTGAAAGAGTTGGAGTACAGACGTGGAGCATGGCCAAAATTGAGCCGCGGTGGGATAGGGCCAGAGGGCCCTCCCAACCGCTCCTGAGGCGCTGTGGGAACCTCAGTGTCAATAGGGACAATAAACATCGCGGGAGCCAGTGCTCATATGTCCCAAGCCAAAAAGCTAGAATTCCTGCAAAAACCTCTTGTAGACGTCTTGGCCATCCAAGAAACCCACTGTATACAAGGGGAAGAAGGATCCTGGTCAACCAGGGTCGCACCACCACAATCAGTATGGACGTCTCACTGTGGGGTGATCGTCCAAAACAACAAAAAATTTAAAAATACAAATTTATCATCACACTTACACAGTTGAGTCCTGGTAGCAACAATCACATGCCAAGAGGAAATAATTTTGATAGTATGTGTATATGCACCGTGCACTGCAACTGAGAGGAAACAATTTTTTGAAAACATTCTTACTCTCACCCTCCCACCAGATACCATTATGTTAGGCAATTTCAACTGCTGGGATAATCTGATACAGATCGATGGCCTAATCCCAGGGGAAACCCACCTGGACACATTGAATTCCGCACAATGAAGGCATCTCTTGGCTTACAGGATGCTCTCCCCCAGTTCACCACTCCTTCCCCACATGGCGCAGACCAACATATGTGAGGGAGCGCTCATATTGATGAGTCGCATTGACCACATCCTCATCCTGCAATCCCACTGCTCAAGAATCTCCAAATTTACAATAAAAAAGATCAATTTTTCTGACCGCTGATTGGTTACGGTGCAGTTTGTGCCAACCCAATCCCAAAACAGGTGTTGCCTTGGAGAAAGCTTCACCCAGAAAATATATAATTGCCTGAAATATTTGACTGGGTCAAAAATGAGGCTATGAACCCAGAATACACAGCCCCATTCACTTTGGATCCCATCGGAACATGGGAAAATTTCAAAAAGGATTTAATCAACAAAACCTGACATATTGCATCATGTAAGTACACCTCAGACATGGCCACAATCAAGCGTACCTTGGTGGAACTAGAACACCTGGAGATAAATACTCTGAGATCTGGCTATAGCCCCAACTGGGGATGTAAATGGGCAGAAATATCTGCCCAACTTAACAATCTCATCTTTGAACACCAACACAGAATCAAAGTATCAAACAAAGGTAAGTTCATAAAGGAAGGTGAAACCTGTTTGACATACTTTTTCTGCCAATTACACTCCTGCAGAAACCAGCCCACATGCACACAGGTCCACAAGACCAACAGCACCGTGGCAACTGACCCTGAGGAGGTCAAGGCGGAAGTACACCGCTATCACACTGAATTATATTGCGATATGCCAACAGATCCACAAAAAATTAAAGAATTTATACAAACTGCTGAGATACAAAGTACACCACTGAATTACAACATACTATCCCTAATTACACGGGAGGAGCTTTGGGAGACAATTTGCGGTGAACCACATAGGAAATGCCCAGGCCTGATGGGATATCCTACAAATTTTAAAAAAAATATTTTCAACAAATCGCCCCCCTCCTATTGGCGTCTATGAACCAGTGCTTGTTGGAAACACGCCTATAGCCAGGAGGCCATGAATCCTAAGTTATAACCTTGTATTAAAAGGGGGACAAGTTGGACATGGCCAACTGGCGCCCAATTGCACTCTCCAACACTGACACAAAAATTCTAACAAAAATTTTAGCAGCCAGATTAGGCGCAATTGCCTCTGACGTCCTGTCACCCAACCAGTTTGGGTTTATAAGGGCGTTCAATCTGAAAACAACATTCACCCTGTTGCAAACATTTGCCAATCCAAAGCAACTGGTGCCCTGGTCTTCTTGGATCAGGAAAAGGCGTATGATCGTGTTAGCCGGCCATACCTAAAAGAATGTCTACATGCCTTCAAACTACCAAGATTCATAAAATGGGCAATGCTCCTAACAGAATCTGCAACCATGGCTGTATGCGGCCCTTGTTTCCTAACAAACAAGATTAAACCACACAGAGGGCTCAAACAAGGGGATCCCCTCAGCCCACTGCTATACAATTTCAGCTTTGATCCACTCCTCCGAGTAACTGACTCACATCTCATGGGGATAACCGCAAAAGGACAATTAACAGTCAAGATACTGGCCTTTGTGGATGACTGCATAGCAGGTATAGCAAACAATGAAGATGCCCAACAGCTGGAACACACTCTAGAGGAATACTCCAAGGTGAGCAATGCATCGCTCAACAAAAGAAAGACAGAAATCATCCTCTTAGGCAAATACACAAACAACTGGGCCACAGCATCAGAACCTCATACCAACACACAAAGAAAAAACCCAATCATTTTACCCTTTGCAATACCTCCCACCACCACTCCTGTCTGACACCTTGAAATTTGGCTAGAATCAGGGGGATATGCTAATGAGATAATGGAAAGTAACCTGTTACAACGGGTATCCAAACGCGTCGCCTCCCTCAAGGGAAGAACCCACAGGATTAACAAGGCGAGTAACAGTTGCTAACTCGCTCATCCTCCCAATACTATGGTACCCAGCCCACGCGATCACCTTCTCACCTACCTTTATAAGTTCAATCCGCGCGCTTATCCAGGGCTGGCTGTGGCCTGGCTCTCACCCTCCTATACGGATGGAAACACTATTTGGCCCACACTCAAGCGGAGGCATGGGACTAATAGATATTGAGAGCCAAGCCAATCACATCCTAGGTACCTGGATAAGGGAAGTCCTTGCTCCAGACCTCCCGCAACAACATTGATCCAGAGCAGCAAGGACTAACTTTGCACAGGCGCTTAAATTAACCAACCCACATAGTTCACACAGACTACTTTCATACCTTGCCAAGCACCCTACTGCAACGGGTCTTCATGGAACCTCCCCTCATTTCAAACATATCCTCCAAACTATCTGCCATATGGGATGGACCATAGAGAACATGGGTACTATACAGGGAAGGGGACGACCCAGCCCCCAATTCAAATTAAGAAACCCAGAAAACCACCCCCAGAGAGATATGCTCACAACAACCCCAAACATAGCTAGGATAGAATACCTAGATATGTTGGACATTCCCTTTATCTTAACCACACAGAAGGCAGTGTGGAAAATGACTCACCACCCACTCCTACAGCTGAGGATAGGAGCAAACGCCTGGCGCTGTCTGAGAAGGACCTATAGGACGGCGGACCGCTCCAACTCCCTCCACAAAACATGTGCAGTATGTGGAGGGGAGGGATCCCTAAATCACCGCCTAGAAACATGCCCCCAACCAAAGCTATATGGAAGGAAGTCGCACGCCTGCTTAAGATCCAAAACGAACAGGAATTCTCGATATCAAAAGAGCATCTTCACACTCCATATTGATTTACCAATCCCATCTACCCTCCACTCCCTAATAATACCCATTGCAATGTGGACAATCCACAAAATTGCATTAGATGCGTTCAAGGGCACGGTCCCAGCCATTCATGGGGTTATTAACAGATTCCATGTCCACTTACTGGAGCACTTCCAAGCCTGGCTCTATGGATATATGAGACCAAGGCAAAAAGCGCTCATAGAATCATGGTTCCCACTCTAGTTCCTCCACACAGACCCTTTCCTTCACACCTGCTCCATAGCAGGGGAAACCCCCTTGGAGTAGTGCACCAACCCCCCATACCTGGCAGTCCCGCTGGCAACAGGGTAACTTGAGTACCCTAGGGTGCCCAATTTTATATTTGTCGGTTATTTTCTTAGTTATATGTATAATTGGTAATGTCCATCCCCTGGTCGGCTTACCTCGGTTGAATAGTCATGCCATTTGACCTATGCAATGTGCCTAACATGTACAAGAAGATGATTATTATGGTGTTTTTATGAATACATGGAATCGTTCTGCGTGACTTACTTGGACGATACACTGGCATAAAGCAAGCTGCTGACAAAAACCTTCACCATCTGAATTTAATCTTTTGAAATTATAGGTTTATGAAGTTCACGTCAAGATGTTAGTTTGTAAGTTTTCACAGGTTTTTAGTTCCATATTTATGTTGTGGATGATAACAGGTTCACCATTCTCAGTGTAACAGTTCTCTTGAGTGTAGTCAAGGGTCAAAAATGGACTTGAAGCTGTAAACTAGCGTAGATGTCAATGAAACGAAAAGATGGGGCGAATAAATTACTTTTTTGAGTTAAAAAGTGTCAATATTTATAGGATTTATGAGTATGTAGTGCCTAGGGGACCTCCATGACCCTGTATATTCAGGATCTTTCACAGTATTTCTGATTAACTGTCTGGTCAGGGCCCTCATTGTTCTTTATCTCGTGACCACAATGGTGGGGGTCACACCTGTTGAGGTTCAGAGAGCAGGGATAAAATTCCTGAAGGCATATCCTTTGATTCTCATGCGTGTGATGCTTACTGATTGAAACTCTCATTGGTGACCTCAGAGATAGATTTTGTTCATGTCAGCTTGAGAGTCAACTTATTGAGGCTTGATTAAGAAGTAGGGATCTTTATCCACTTATCTTCTAAAATCCTGACAACGCCCCCCTCAAGATCCTGTTAAGGGGGGTATAGGGCCAAAGGAATTGGTCTTGTACACAATTCACTCTCCCCTGATTGATGTCAGCAATGAAGTACTCAGAGTTCACCTTATGAATGACCTTATATGATCTGGACCAAAGAACATTAAGCTTTTTCTGTCAACCTCTGAGTCAATGGTGATAAAAAGAATGAGTTCACCTAATTGAAAACGGGTAAGGAGGGTCATCTGACATCAAATCGGGATGTCTCCCTTTCTGTGGTGGTGATAATGCCTTGCGTGACTAGGGCTTAAATTGAACATTTTTTTGGCTAAGGTTTTCATGCTTAAATCAGAGATTTCTTAAGTATATGGGTTTTAAGCAGGGTCTTAAAGCGACTTATTAAATGGAGAGCACGCCCATATAGTTCTTTAAAGGGGGGACATATTAATGATTAAATGATAGCATATTTGGTAAGTGAACAAGGCACTGGGTAAGTAATGGTTCCAGAAGGTAGGATCAGAGGCGGACATCTTATATAAGATAGAAACAAGGGTTCCATTAGCCGTTTAACCGCCCCATTGGTTGAAGGGTTGAAAGAAGTGGTGAAAGTCTAGTTAGTTTTAGAGAGCAAAGTAAGTCCTTGGACTACCTGCGAGGTGAAATTAAGCCCATTGTCCAAAAGTAAAGTTTGTGTGCATCCATGCTGGGTGAAATGGATCAAATAAGGAATAAAGCATGGTTTTGAGGTAGCAGTGGAGATGGAAATTTCTTTGACCCATTTGGTTAGATGGTCCATGGCTAATAGGATGTACTTATGGCCATGTAATCCGGTGGGTAGAGGGCCCACTACATCAATGCTGACAACATTATAGAGGCTTAATAGAGCCACGACTGAATGCTGATATTGATAACTGGATCAATCAAGAATTGGCAAGTCATTTAAGCCTCTAGAACTTCCTAGATGGTCTCACCATTTAATCCTAGTGGCATCTTTTCTTCAGTCATCCTAGGTCTTTTTACTGCTTCATGTCCCACGGTAGTGTGCCCCTCTAGGATAAAATTGGTTCAGTAAGAAGGGCTGACATAAGGGAGTCATTTCTTGTTGATTTTCTTATAAACAACTCTCTTTAATTTGAGTGTCTCAGGTCATGTTTCACATCTCAGCTTGGATTTTGGGAGTCTCCAACTCCCATTGCTTGGTTTGACCAATTAGATCATACTGTTGGTCTTCTTTGAGGGTCAGGGCAGAAATTACTGGAATCATTGGGAGACCATCAACGTTCTGATAAGCCGCTCCTGCGCAATGTACAATCATAAAATTTTAGTTCTGCAGCCTTAGGGACCATTTTGATAACCGTCTATCTGGGTCCTTCATCTGCTGTAGCCATCAGAGCGAGGAATGGTCAGTGATAATGGTGAATTGGGAGTAATGTAGGTAGGTCCAAAAATGTTTGGCCAATAGAAAGCCAATAACTCGCGTTTGGTAAAGTTGTAATTCCATTTTACCTTGCTCATGGTCTTGCTGAAGTAAGACATAAGGTGATCGGCCTTATTTCGATCCTTCTGAGCTAGAATTGCCCTAATGGCAACGTCACTAGAGTTAGTTAATAGCAAAAAGAGCCAATTAAAGTATGGATGAACTAAAATTGGGTTAAAAAAAGCAGTCCTCAATTCATTAGAAGCCTGCTCCTGTTCAGGCCGCCATTTAAAAGGAACATTCTTTTGTAGGAGGTAGACCAGGGGGCTCAGCTAAGTCAGCAAACCTAGAAATGAACTGACAGTAGTAGCTCATTATAATCTAGAACACTTGAATGTCCATGCTCTGTGGGCGCTACATCTTCTTAATGGCGTCTACTTTATCTGGGATGGTCTGGATGCCATCTATCAAGACTCAGTGTCTGAGGAACTCCATTTCAGATTGGAAAAAGAGCGCTTTGAAGGCTTAAGCTTTATCAAGGCTTTCCTAAGATGGTTAAAGATTTCCTAGAGATGTTCCACATGGTAGTTAAAGGTTTGTGAGAAGACGATGATATCATCAAGGTAAATGAAGACACAGAATAGTTTCAAGTCCCTTAGTATTCTATCCATGGCACGTTGAATGGTGTCAGGAGCGTTTCAAAGGCCCTGAGGCACCCTCACTGGCTTGAATAAACCCTTGTTGGCTATGAGCACACATTTGGATCCATCTTTGGGGGCGAGCTCTAATTGCTAATATCCACTAGTGAGATACATAGCAGAAAGGTATTGCAATCTGGCAAGCAAGCAGAGGAAGTTATCAATCCTGGGAAGGGGGTAACTGTCCTTCTTGGTAATATAGTTAAGCCGCCAATAGTCCATCACCACACGATGGCTGCCATTCTTTTTCTGAACTAACAGAAGGTTGGAGGATCAAGGACTACGCGAAGGCACTAATATCCTGGCTTCAAGTAGTTTTCTTGAGCTCAATAGCCACCTGAGCCTCTTCAAATTTACTTTTACAATAGGGACAGGACTTAATGGGGGAGCTTCCCAGTCTTCACGTGATTCAAAACGTCATTCATTTTTTGAAATTGCAGGTAGAGGTTAAAAAAGATCGGAGTATCTCTCTAATAATTATTAACCTGGCTCTGTTGCTCTCTAGTGAGCTCCTGACCAATAGGGGTGTCGACTAGGGCTACTGATGGGGATGTTTCTAACACAAAATCCCCTAAACTTTTAAAACTATAGACGTCATCAATGGCCTCTACCAGAAGGAGGCAAACATAAGCGGCTATAGCATATGGTCCCGCTGTCCTTAGTTGTCAATGAGTTTATATATCAACACCAATATTGATTCAGCATAGGCGGATCTAAAATTTCTGGACAGGTCAGGACCTCCTTAATGGATGGGTTATACATGCCTCATATTTCCAGCTTTGTTCTGAGGGAATATCAATATGTACCCAGGTGTTGACGATAACCTGGGACTTTGGTGGTATAGTGGTCGTCTTAGGAGAATAAATTGGCATGCCTTCTTGGCATAAACTGCAGGAGGGAACATTCATATGTGTGAACCCCTTACATGATATTTGAGCTGGTCAATCCAGCCATTACTTTCCAACAGGCAAGTCTAAGCTTTGACCTCTGTCTCGGCATTGTGTAAATTTTCAAAAACCAGTGGGATTTGGTGTCCCAGCAGGTATAAGAATACCTCATTATAGTGCACGATGACCAATTACTATCAGAGAAACTGAGTCCCTAGGAGAAGGTCATAGCTCAGTTTGTACATGAAACAGTGGAGTATTAATGAAAGCTTCCCAAAGCAATTGGGTAGTGGGGATAGGCCTTAGTGGACAAGTGCATTGTGGCCCAGACGTGCCATATATCATGTAAAGGGGAAAGTCTTGAGCAATTTGATGCACTCCATTAATGTAAACAAAATGACATTTATGGGAAACCACTGTTGACAATGGCATAGACAGGGATTTTATGGACTTGAACAGCAATGTATGTACCTAAGCTCCCAAACTTCAGTTAGAGTATGGAACAAAAGATATCTGTCAGAATAAGAGTAAGTAGTATCAGGTTCTTCATTATCAATGGGTATTGAATCATCTTCTTCTAGTATGACAGCAATAGGCTCATTAGAGGTCACTAAACGTTATTAAGGTGGTACAGGGAGGTCAGCATGAAGTGGATTGTCCTTTATGATGATTGCCCTTTCCCGCCTCCTTAGCAAGTCTCTTCCAAAAAGTTTTGTCTCTATGACGGAATCCATTGCAGTAGGAGCATCAATGTTGGGGATTATTCTGGTTCTTGACAACGTGGACCTGAGGTAGACTGAAGGAGGCATAAATGGTAGAGTTGGGATGCAAGGTGGACGCAGAAATTTCATTAAGTGCTTCCTTAATTTCCCAGACGCAGGTGAAGCTATTCTTCTGGACAATCGTGCTAATTTGGACCTAAGGATAAGTTCTTAGTGGAGTTGACTGCAGTTATGGCATCATCCAAGATAATACTGTTAGTGCTTACCAAAAGTTGCGCTTGGCCATAAAAGTGGCTGTCAAATTCCACCAGGCTTTCTTAATTGTTCAGCTAAATGCCCACAAACGCCTGGTTCTGATTTCCAATGTTTAGTTGCTTCCAAATTCCTGAAATAGAGCGACACAGATCTATTATCAGGTATAGAATACTTTAGATGGGGAGGCATAATCTATCAGGTTTTTTTATGAAGGAGTGAGAGTGCTTCACTTTCTGCCAGTACGTGGCCCCCTCCTTTGAGCTTTCAAAGTGTACAGAAAAGAGGAATTACTTATTCTTCCCTTAGGTGAACTTCTCTTTGAAACTAGGCATAAAGTTTAACAAGGGGGGGTAGAGAGACATTTGATACCAGGAACTGGTGCAGGTTCAGAGGTCTCAGTTTCTGAATAGTCATGAGGGGTTTATTGATCCAATCGTCATCTTGATCCTTACAAATCCTTGTGAACGTCATCCAAATTTCGGTTAAGAAGATAATGAAGGCTTTGTGAGCAACCTGCTCCTTTAACGATTGAATCTCGGCATGTTGGAGGAGCAGCTGATTCTTTAAAGTTGCCCAAATGAGTTTTAAACCCATGACAGGTTTGTTAAGGTTGAGTGTTGCGACTATCAGTGAGCTTGGTGAAGGCACAGAAGTTATCAATTTCATCTTAAAAGGACTCAATTGAAACTCTGGGGTCAATAATTACTCCATCTACTTGAAGCTTAAGCCCTGGGCCATTGTGTATATTTGTTTTTGTAAGGCATCAAGCGCCATAAGCACGTTTTGTTTCCATGAATCATTAAAATATCAAGGTGTAGGCGCCGCATGATTAAAAGGTCCTTGTGGCTCATGGGGTACTTCAGGACCTTCATTTCCAGAGGCAATATCGCGAAAGGATAACTCTTGGTAGTTGTAAGGAGAGTGTCTATAACTCTACTGTTTCCAGCGTGGTGGTGCTCGGTGCACAGAGCCAATGAAAGGAAACTAGCCGTTAATACCAAAGCTACTAGAGCCCAGCAGAGGGTGCTGGAGCCATAATAACCAATGCAGAGAAGTGCGATAAATAACCAATAAAAAGTGACGTTGTGCACAAAGGAAAAAGGGGTAAACGTCTCAGGCTGGAGGGTACCTGGGCGAACCAATGGCGCACAAGGGGATAAGCTCATCTTTTTTTTTAAGTACTAGTCGGTCCCAACCCAAGGGGGGATTCATCGATGTTTATTGAATTACGCCTGGGCTCCTAAGAGCCTGGGGCGAGGGAAGGGGAGGGAGGAGACATCGAGAAAGGGAGGGGGGTTTGCGCGCCAGAGCCGTGCTGCAGTGACAACTGAGCGGGGGAGGGTTGGCGACATAGTGCAGACCTTCAGGGCCATCTCAAAGTGTACCTGAAAGTGGGTGGTCATGTGTGGAAGGGTCCACACCTGCTGGTCAAAGGCAGCATGAAGGAAAGAGTTATGGATGGTCCAGATGGCTGTGGCATAGGCGAGGACACGGAGGGGTCGGTGGCAACCAGGCAGTGTCTTCTCGAACATGAGGTCTTGCACAGGGTGTCCAGACCAGGGCTGAGCATGGAGGAGCGCGCGGGCCTTTGGCCAAAATGCAGCAACACCTGGACAGGTGAAAAAACGATGGAGGTGGGAGTCAATAGGCTTCACACAGCGGGGGCAGCTTCAGTGCTGGAAGGTAGGGCCAGTCCGGTCCCCTGTCCTGTATGAACAGTGGAGCACCCTCCATAAGGTGTTGGACACCTTTGCTGACAGGATGGGGTGATAGACGTCCTTCCACAATTCCTTAAGGTCAAATCTCACGGAGGGAGGGAGGAGCTCAAGGAGTCTTGGGCGGATGGGAGGACGATCTTGGGGGTTGAGGCGAGTTGTGACAACTTGTCCATTGTGCACAATTGCATGGCGACGAGGGCTGAGGCCAGGGCCTTCCCTTCTGTATGGGAAGGCATGGTGGATCCGCGCGCCTACTCGTTTCAGGGCAAGGAGAGCCTGGTTCCTGTAGGGGGATGAGGATGGTTTTAGGCGATGGCCTGGGTGGTTTGTGAGCCACTCCCCTAATGAGGTCATAGATGCTCTAGGAAGACCCAGAGCTGCTGACACTGACTGGCGGAGGGCGGGCGCCCATTGGGGCATGGGGGTCGCGTCCCAGCAGACAATCGGCCATAGGAACTTCAGGAAGATTGTGGTGGCGTGGGATCGCGTGTCCAGAAGCCCTAGTCCCCCTTCATTGCAGGGTTGGGAAATGGTTGAGAGGGCCATTGGTGGATGGTTTGAGCCCCAGATCCAACAGCGGAGGAGCACATTGAGCCGCATATAAAAGGCATCTGTGAATGGGCAGACGTGCGCTAGGAACTAGACTTTGGAGAGGAGGAACACATTGGCCATCAGAGCTCGACCCTGGGGGGTGATGTGCCGCCGGTTCCAGCTGGCAATCATGGAGTTGACTGCTGCAAGATGCAAGTCCTCATTGTCTTTTAGCGCAACTCCTTGTTGGTTGGTGAGAACGCCCAGGTGACGGAAGGTACCGCGCTCAGGTTCAATACCAAATGGTGGGGGAAGGTGGGGGAGCCGACCTGTACAACTGTTGTCTTGGAGGTGTTGACCATGGCGTTGGACGCCTTGGTGTACCTCTAAATGGTCACAGCAGCGAGGGCAACATCCCCAGGGCAGCCAAATGCAATGGCAGTGTCATCTGCAAATGCCATGGTGCGTGTGGGGGCTTTACCTGGGACCAGAATCCCTGTTAGCTTGTCCTGTAAGGAGGCCAAGAAGGGGTCAAGGGTGATGTTAAAAAGGATAGGGCTCAGGGGGTCCCCTTGCCGGAGACCTTGTCCAACTGGTACTGCCACTGTAAAACCCATTGGCGCCAGGACTCTGGTGTGGAGCTGGTCATAGAGCGCTGATATCCAGCGCCTAGCTGCGGGTGGGAGATGGAAGCGGTCCAAGGAAGCATCAATATACTTCCAGGCTACCCGATCATATGCTTTCTCCATATCCAGGAGAGCCACAAAGCCATTCACCTTACGAGAGTTAGCAGTCAAAGTCACGTGAAGGTCATTATAGTTGTACCATAACGACTCCCCGGAATAAAACTGTGCTGGGATGGGGAAAGGCGAGGTGACACTCATTTGGTGATGCGGTTGTCCAGAAGCTTCGTGAAGAGCTTGTGGTCTGTGTTGATCAACGCTATGGGGCGCCAGTTCGCCAGGTTCTCACGGTCTGACTTCTTGTGAATGAGGGTCGTGATTGAGCCTCTGGAGTCGGGGAGGACCTCGCCATTCACCAAGAGTGCAGCGAAGAGGTCGCGGAGGGTTCTGGCTATCACTGCAGGTTCCAGAAGGTACACCTCGAAGGGTATTCCATCTGGGCCTGGGGCTTTAAGCCGTGGGGATTTCAGAAGGGTTTCCATCACCTCCTGGATGGAAATAGGCTCCAGTAGGGCCTCATCAGCCCGTGGGTCAATAGGCTGCTCTGGAGCCCGCCACAGGAAGTCTTGGATGTCAGATGGGTCCACCTGGGTGGCATGGAAGAGGCTGGTAGAAGCGGTGTAGTTCCTGCGTGATTTCCTCCTTATCTGAAGTGGCTGTAGTGCCAATCTTCAGTGCAGTAATATCCTGCGCTGTTGACCGGGCTTTCTGTTTCTGAAAGAAGAAGCGGGTGGGGCGTTCCCATTGAGCATAGTAACGAGATGTTGTAAAGTTTGGTGCCCGTTCTTCCTGCAGTGTGAGCTCCAAGCGGAGTGCTTCCTGCGCCGCTTCCCAGTCTTCCAACCATCTGGGAGAGGGCGAAGGCTGGCAGTTTCGCTCCATATGTCTGATTCTGGCTTCCGCCCTTTTGACTCTAGCGCGAGCTGCAGTCATCTGGGTTTTGGCACAGTTGTAAGCAACGCGGGTGATGCCCTCCTTGGTCACCGCCCATCTAGCCTTGTGGTCAAGAAGGTGGGGTGGGGGGAGGTGAGAGTCTCCCGGATGGTCATAGACAGCTTCTCCTTAGTGAAGGGGTTGTTGAGAAGAGCTGGGGCAACCCTAGGACAGAACCTACGCGAAGGTCTAAGTGTGGTGGTGAGGACAACGGTGAGTGACCTGTGATCATTCAGATGGTTGTCACAAGAGATGGGAGAGGAGACGCAGCCAATTAGCAGGGGGCCAATCAGTGCCATATCTATGCGTGACGCTGACTGGAAAGCTCCTCCATCATACTGGATCCTAGTCATGCAACCTAGGCCAGACGCGGAGGATGGAAGCGCATCTATAAAGCCACTCAGGCGAAGGAAATCCTGGAGGTGATTTGATCCAGGGCGTTCCTTTGCTGCAGGGGGTAAGAGTCACGGACGCGACTTTTGGTTGTGTTGAAATCTCCTAAGAGGACTGTATTCCGTGGGAGATTGAGTTGGACGAGCTCTTCCAAGAGCCGATTTTGCTCCTGACCTGCATTAGGCAGGTAGATGCTTGCAGCGAAGAAGGAGAAGTCAGGAGTGGTGAGTTTGGCCAGTATGATGCGGCCACCTAGATATTGTGAAAAGAATGGGTTTTAACCCGGGGATTCAAAACAATAAGGGCGGCATGGTTTGTCCAGAAGGAGTTGCCTCCAAACTGTTCATTCCATGCAGATTGTTTGTGGGGGAGGATATGGGGCTCCTGGACAGAAGTGATGTCAATTTGTGCTGACCTGAAGTTTTGGAGGAGGCGGGCTCTCCGCTTAAAGTCCCGCAACCCATTTGCGTTGATGGATTGCAGGGCCAGGGTGCTGCCATGGGGACTCATAGCTGTTCCCCTCCATGTCCTGGGGGTTGCCAGCGCTTAAACCTGCTGCTGTGAGGCGGCTAGTTTTGAGTCCTTTAGCTTGACTATTAGCTGCAATCCGTGAGGAGCGTCGAGGGTTCTGAGGGGAAGGAGAGGGTGGGGGGCGGAGGACCCAGTAAGCCAGCCTAGGATGCTGCCCCCGCTCCGTTGCAGGGGAAGGACCTGAGGGTGCTCAATGGTGACCTCCGAGGTGTCCCCATTTGATGAGTCTGAGTCCATATTCACTTCCTCCAACACTGCAAAGGATCCGCGCGAAATGGACTGTGGGGTCAGGGTAGGACTCTTTGAGGTGTCACTTCTACCGCAGGCTGCAGGTTGCCAGTTTATGCTGGTGGGCATAGCTCCATTGGGAGCCGAGGGTTGATGCAATAAATCGCTGGTGGAGGTTGGTGGGGGTGCCGCGGAGCCCTGAGTGGGGGTGGCTGACGAGGGGCACCCTGTGGGAGATGCCTTGCGCTTGGTGAGAGAGGGAGTTGACTCTGGGAGATTGGAGGGGGTGCCCACTGGAAGGGGGCATGAGCGCGAAGGCATCCCATACCAATAGTGGGGTTAGCTGTTTCAACTGCTAGGCTTAAGACCTCAGGGGACAGGTCTTGAACGGGAACCCATTGTGTGGGTTGTGGGATTGCTGCTGCGGCCACGTGGGATCGTTTTTGGCCTGTTTTAGGCCCCTGGGTGGTGGCTAAGAGGGCTTGTTTTCGAGCTGTGCAGCCACTATACAAGTGTCCAAGGGCGTTACACCATGAACACAGGGGGCGCTCCTGATCAGGGTCGACAAAAAGATCTCAGGGCATGCCCCAACTACCGCCACATGAGGAATAACCTCAATGTTGCGGGATACAGTGGGGGAGGGGATGAACGACACCCCTAGCAGTGCGAGCTCTTTGAGTGGGAGCATAGTAAGAGGGGACGCTAAAGTCCACCGAAAGAACAGACCCAAACTCCATTAAACCATGATGGAGTGCCAGTTTAAGAGACTCAGGATCAACAGTCGTTGGTAGGTTGGAAAAAGTAACCCATGAAATTTTCTCCAGGTGAGAGCGTGTGCGGGAGATGCGAAGAGATCCGCGTGGAATAATGACCTGGAGGGTGGCAGCATGGTCAGCAAGGGCAGCTTCAGTGAAGCCCACATCGATGTAGTGGCCCTCCACTGATTCATGGATGGTGGTGTTAATTGGGAATGTCTCCGCAATCGCTGCAAAGTATGAGAATTAATCCTCTGTATAGAATTTAACAGGGTTATGCCCATAATAAAGGCGAATTGCGTTGGAGAGGGTTGAGCGAGGTAGAGCTTTTTCCGCTCTAGTTTCGGCCCATTTCTTCTTAACATCAGCAATAAACGCCACTTCACGGGGATCAGCTTTGGGTAGCGTTGGTGCCAGAGGTTTTTGCCACGCTCCAGTGGCTCCTTTGGTACGTTTGTGTTTGCTTTGGGCTGCAATTGCGGGTTAAGTGTGAGCTGGTGGTTTGGACAAGTTTGCGGAGTTCCCTTGTTGCTGGAATGTTACGGCAGTTGCTGGCGTCATATTAAATTGAGGGGCGGTTTGTTAGGCCTCGCTAAATTGGGGAGGCCCATCCAGATTGGAATTAAATCCAGCCAATTGGGAGGAGGGCGATGTTTTATCACCATCCCAATCTATTTGGGTAAATTCAGCCCAAGTATTTGCTGTGATTTCGTGGGCAAAACTCACTGGCTGATTGGTGAATTGGTCGTTTTCAGCATATGGAGATAAAGTGCCGACTTGAGAAGTGCCGATCATGGGGTTTAAATGGGACGGGTTATATTGGAACTGGTGTGAAGTTCCAAAATCCGAACCATTTGAATCCTCATTGGAAATAGTAGATTGTCCCAATTTGGTGCTTAGTGAACCAGAATGTGCGGCTAATCCAACCTTACATCTGAGGGTTTGGGGGCCAGGTAGCTGGGTATCGCCCCTCATGGAGGGAGCCAGAAACACGGAGTCAGCAATATAAGATGGGGCTGAATCAGATGACACAATGGGGGAGGTGAATGCCTGGATGGGCTGAGTTGCATTCAACTGAGCAGACGCCATTAAAACAGCGTGGGTGATGGCCTCTTGGTTGGAGGGGCCCAGCGGGTTGGTGGGAGGCAGCGCACACAGAGCTGTTAAGCATGCAGGTTGCAGAAGTGCGATCAGGTGAACTGGCGCTATTTGAAGTAGCTCCAGGTTGGGGGTTGGTGCCTGCTTTCTTGGCTGCTGCTTGAGAGCGGGTGATTCTGGTTGACCCTGAGGTGGGTAACCGAGGGTTGCTTCGTTTGGGGTGGTGCTGGCTCATTTGGCATAGCCTGCGGGTTCTTTTGCGGGGTCTCCCACCATATTTGCTAATAGTTTTCGTAAATCTCTTTAGTGGAGCTAAATTTCAGGCTGAATTGATTTTCGAAAAGTGATGCTTAGCAGAAAAAGGGGATAAGCTCATCTTAGTTGAAATGAAATGGTTAATGTAGCGCGAGCCTCCTCAAAGGGGTCTGCGCACAGGATCGTTTGGAATATCATTTAATAAAAATGATAAAACGGGGAAAATTTATTAGAAAAGTCGACCAACAAGGAGTGTTGGTCACAAAAACATATTTAAACTGAGTCAGGGTAATTATGGGTCTGCAGAAGTGGGCACAAGCCTTGACGCTCCAATATGCTCACACTACCATCCAATTTGGTTGAATACACCAAAATTGCCTTTACTCAAGTGATTGATTGCAGCTGTACTCTACCCAAATGCATAATTTTATAACTTAAATGGGTTTAAAAACCCTGTTCACCAATTAACTGAATTGAACCATCTTTGTTTGTTACATAGATCGTCCGTTTTAACGCTTGGGATGACACAAGGGGCTGGGCGTTTTGCACCTCATTAGTGCCAACCTGGGCATATTGGGCTTGTACTCAGCGTTGGTCTGATATGTGCTTAGGGTCAGGAAGCGCCTGAAGTTTCACCTTCTGGGCCTCCTGTCAATCAGCCTTATCCTTGGCGTTGGTTCCCACTATCAATTTTTTTAACCATGACATTACCCTCTCGTCATGATGGGGCTCAACCCTCCCTCCAGGGGCGTTCGCTAAGGAGAAGTTCTTATGTGCAGGTGGCAACTTCATAGAAGCGACGGAAGGCTTGGACTTTGATCCTGCAGCCTCAGGAAAACGATTATGGAATGATACAATAAGGCCTTAGGCATGTACACAGTCACATGCTGGCACCCAACTGTTATAAGCCGTGTCAAACCCTTCCAAGATACTAGGTACTTGAGACGTCTTTTAACACGGTGGGAGGCCACTATTTCCTACACTTCCCATTATGGCGCCCCATCCATGAGATAAGCCTCAGGAGTCTCAGGTGGGGGGCCCTCAAACAACGTCAATTTGCTCTCATGAAAGACTGAGAAGATACAAAACTCTGAGGGAAGATCCAATTGGTATGAGGCATGACCCACCTTTCTAACAATGTGGTAAGGGCCAATCCTCTTTGACACAGCTTTTTGCATGGCTGCTTGATAGGGATGTTATGAGCATCAATCATCATGAGATCCCCTTCCTTGTATGCTGGACCAACTCAACGCTTACCATCAGCATTCTCCTTATAAACTAGCATTGCCACCTCCAAACTTGTGGAAACCTCTTGGTGGACCTTCTTGATGGTCTTAGCAAAGTCCACCACTACTTCAACTTTAGAACCACAGCTAGGCTCCATGTTAAAGGTGGGGTTAAAGCCATGGTTGGTGAAAAGGAAAAACCAATCAAAGAGTGCAAAGTATTGTTGTAGCTAAACTGGGCCATGGGAAGGTGAGAAACCCAATCTGAATGATCTTCGGCGGTGTAACACCGTAGAAACTGTTCTAAGCACTGGTTCACTCGTTCAATCTTCCCATTTAATTGGGGGTGATAGGCAGTTGAAAGCAGGGGCGAATCTGAAGAGTCTTACACAACTCTTCCCAAAAGACGGAGGTGAACTGGGGTCCCCAGTCACTGATAATTTTTTGGGAACCCCATGAAGCGCAAACACATGAGTGACGAAGAGCCTAGCCATATCAGCTGCGGTTATTGTTGTTCTGCAAGTAATAAAGGGGGCGAACCTCGTAAAACAGTCCACCACCATGATGGCATCATAACCATTAGAGACAGATAGTTATACAATGAAATCCACTGATAGAGAAGTCCAGGGCCCTTCAGCTTTCTGGACTGGTACAAAAACCCCGCTAAAGGTTGGCAATTTGGCTTCATTTGGTTGCAGATCAAACACTCCTCACAATACCGCCCCACTTGAGCAGGCAATCCCTTCCAATTGTAGGTGCGACGTACCAACTCCAAGGTCATTGCTTTCCCAGGATGACCAATGGTGATTCCATCATGATGGTCCCAGATGAATTCCAGGTGCAGTGGTCCAGCCGGTACCCAAAGTCGCCCCTGAAACCACACCATCTCATCCTTTACGTGATAACCTTTGGATAGGTCTTCTTGATTTAAAGCGCTTTTAGAAAGTACCATAGTATATTCAGCAGATAGCGGCTGAGAAAGGACCACTTTTCTGAACATACCATATTCCTCTGCATTTTTCAGAGGTGCAAGCGCTGGCCTGTTGGCCGGGGAGAGGGAAGTTGAGACACAATTTTATTTGGAGGAATCATCACCTGTGTGTTGTGGACTTCTACCTCCTTGGGATCTGGAGCCAACGCAGGGTTGCGGCTTAAAGCATCTGCCAAACCATTATCCTTGCCCTTAGTTAATTCGTAAGAAAAGGCAAATTAGGCAAGGGTCTCATGCCAACGGGTTTGCTGGGGGTTAGGACATGAGGGGCGCAGTAGTACATCAAGGCACGTTGATCTTTACGTACACAGAAAGGTTGTGAGAGGCCATGCAAGTGGTGGCGCCAATAAGTCAGCGCCTTCACCACTGCTAGTAACTCCTTGTCATAAACGGCATAATTCAACTCAGGCAGAGACATTTTCCTAGAAAAATATCCCACCAGATGCTCTATCCCATATTTGCCTGCTTGTAACAAGGCAGAGGCTATGGCGAATTTGGAGGCATCAGTAGACACAACAAACTATTTGGAAGAGTCGACATGGTGAAGGATGGACGTGGACAACAGGTTGCACTTCACAGCTTGGAAAGCATCCTCCAAAACTGGGGACCACTGAAGTACTTTTGCACCACTAGACCTATACAAGGGTGCTGCCACCTCAGAAAGGTTTGGTGTGAACTTCTTGAGGAACGTACACGTCCCCAAGAAAATCCTCAATTCTTTTAACTGAAGTGGGTGTAGACCACTTATGAATCGCCTTCTTGTTCTGAAGTTATCATGTGTCCTTGGTCAAACATGATGTTGCCCAGAAAAGTGACCTGGGACTTGGAAAATTCACACTTGCTAATCTTCAGCGTAAGGCTGGCTGCCTTTAACCGCTCCACCACTTGCCGAAGGTGTACTGCATGGGACTTACAATCAGGGGAAAACACCAGGATATCATCCATGTAGGCAACCGCGCATACCCCCAACAAGTCTCCCAACGCAGCATCAATGCAATGTTGAAAGGTGGAAGGGGCATTCCTAAGCCCAAAGGGCATGACCCAAAACTTGAAAATTCCTTTTCTGGTGTGGAATGCGGTTAACCACTCCTGATCCTTCTTTATCCAGATCTGATTGAACGCATTGAGGCAAATTTCATCTTGGAGAAGACCTTCGCCTTCTCCACATAGCGCTCAATCTTGGAATCCAAAGGGATGAGATGGAGGTCTGGTACAGTAACGTTGTTGAGGTTTCCATAGTCTACACACTGGCGTAGAGTACCATCAGCCTTCTCAACAAAGAGAAGGGAGGAGCAAACAGGAAAGGTCTGCTGAAAAATTGCGCCTTTGGCTAACTGCTCCTTCGCCCACACATCTAACGCCTCTTCCTCCTGGATGGTCAAGGGGTAAATGGGAGAAGAAATATGCCCCAGATCCACCATGAGTTTGAAGTCACAGTCATACTCAGAATGATCAGGTAGTGCGTTAGCTGAAGCTGCATTAAAGGAATATTCCAAACCCTCAAACAAGAAGGTAGGGGAACCACCACAGTGGGCTTCAGCATAGAGGCAAGGCTAAGAGTGTGAAGGTGGGGCCAGTGGGGCAAGTCGCCCTGAGCGTTCTCTTCTGACAAAGGAACAACAAGTGTGCGACCATTCTTTACTGTTAGGGATAGGGTATTCTCTTTTGGTTGGTTCTAACGTCAAACTTCCGCCACCACTCCACACCCAAAATGATAGGGTACAGGAGGTGTTTGATAGCTTGGAAGTGATTGGACAAGTGGTATTTGCCAACCTGATAGTCCACTGTCCCAACGACTTTCAGAGTGGGAATACCTTGGGACGCCCATCTCCTAAATATACCACCAGGAAAGTAATGCAGCCTAAGGTAGTCGGCTAGGCTCAGGTCCACAAATTTTTCTGTGGCGTCCGTATCCACCAGAATAGTGGTGCTGAATTTCCCTAAAGGGGAGAAAAGAATAGCAGTTAGTAGAAAATACCTAGAATGGTTTTTATTTAAATCTGAAAATGCCAGTAAATCACCACCAAACTCTTCATTTGGAAGAACATGTCACCCTAGTATGATTTTGAATTGAAGAATGGAGTGGGATACTTGGCCACTCTTATAAATGAGGCCACATATCCCACCATATCTTCAGCAGAAGCATAAACATTTTCATATTGCAAGCGCAGTTCCTTTTCAACTTCATGAGTTCTGAAAATCATGGAAGAGGTCAAATGGGGATTTTCTGGGGTGATTTGGACACAGGAATAGGTTCCTTCTCTGGGCCATGAGAGAGCAAATATGGTTCAGAGGCATACATAGTATTATTATAAAACGCGTTTTAGATGTGAACAACCCTATTCCCATAACAACAACAGAATGCCTGACGTTATCCAAGGCCAACACCCCCAGGGCCATCTGCGCCAGTTCTGCTTCCATCATCTGAATGCGCTGTCAAATTAAACCCCATTTAGTAAAATTGAAATTGATAATTTCAGTGGAAAGTCAGGGAATCACAACTTTCAGACCTTGAAGTGTCCGTATCCACCAGGTACAAGCATGAAGGGTGGATATTTTCCAGTTGGAGGCAGCCATAATAACGCCAAGTTGCTCCAACTGTCAGGGAAAAGAGGAAACAGTGGTGCAGCTGACCACAGCGAAGCCCACAGCTGGCACCCACCGTTTCCACTTTGGAAAAGTACTACACGGAAAAAGTTCAAGTACATAGAATTGTGAGGTTTGTCAACTAATGTAAGGCGAGTGTCTATAACTCTCCTGTTTCCAGCGTGGTGGTGCTCAGTGCACAGAGTTAATGCAAGGAAACTAGCCGTTAATACCAAAGCTACTAAACCCAGCAGATGGTGCTGGAGCCATAATAACTAACGCAGAAGAGTGTGATAGATAACCACCCAAAAGTGATGCGGTGCACAAGGGAAAAAGGGGTAAACGTCCCAGGCTGGAGGGTACCTGGGCGAACCAATGGTGCACAAGGGGATAAGCTCATCATAGTTAAAATGAAATGGCTAATGTAGCGCGAGACCTCCTCAAAGGGGTCTGCGCACAGGATCATTTGTAATATCATTCAATTAAAATGGTAAAATGGGGAAAATTTTATTAGGAAAAGTCGACCAACAAGGAGTGTTTTTCACAAAAACATATTTAAACTGAGTCAGGGTAATTATGGGTCTGTGGAAGTGGGCTAATCCTTGACACTCCAATAAGCACATGCTCCCATCCAATTTGGTCAAATACACCGAAACTGCCTTCACTCAAGTGATTGATTGCAGCTGTACTCTACCCAAATGCATAATTATATAACTCAAATGGGTTTAAAAACACTGTTCGCGCAATTAACCGAATTGAATCATCTTTGTTTGTTACACAGATCATCCGTTTTAATGCCCAAGCCAATACAAGGAGCTGGGTGTTTTGCACCTCATTAGTACCGACCTGGGAATGTTGGTCTTGTACCCAGCGTTGGTCTGATATGTGCTTAAGGTCAGGAAGCGCCTGAAGTTTCACCTTCTGGGCCTCCTGTCACCCAGCCTTACCCTTGGCGTTGGTTTCCACTATCAAGTTTTTAACCATGACAGTAGTGTTGCTGGAGGTTCTGCACAAGGTCTTTGATCTGGTTGAGGCGCTGGTTCTAGGAGGCCTCAAGAAGCTGCATGTTTTAATAAATCTGGTCCTCTAGGTAGCTTAAAATTCCGCTATCATACATTTAGAGTTGATTACAAGATTCATTGATAAACTAACTGTTATCAATAATGGCTTCCAAATTGTCACAAATGAAGGAGGTCGCATTAAATAAGTTGACAAATTCGAGTGTAGGTTTTGAGTAAGCACTAGTTTTCAGGATACTTTATGGTGATACAACCCGACTATTTTAAGAAGGTGGAGTATGGCAAGATGTGTGAAGATTTTGAGATAGCATTTGGTACACAGAGCCAATTCTTACAATGGTAGTAGAGCTAAGATATATAAAGCTTACATTGTGGGTGGCACTGAAGAGGCGCAGGAGTGACTGGAGCTTCACCCCAGAGTATATGCTGTTCAATAGTTGTTTTATATCTTTGAGGTTCTCATATTGAAGTTGATACTGATTATTGTCAATGAGTGGTATGAAAAACTGGAAGGTGGCCTAAGACTATAGGCTCAGGCTGGATAGGAGGTATCTCATACTTAAAGGAGTTAATCTATTGAGTTACGCTTCTCAACCAATCAGCAGGTTAGTTTTCTTAACTTATAATATTCTCCATTTTTCATGATAGATGTTTTAAAATGGACAGTTCAGAGCCCTCTGTAGTGAGCACTAATTATCTCAGCGTAACAGTTCTCTTGAATGTAGCCAAAGTTTTGTTCTTGAATATGTAAACTAGTGGAGAGATCGATGAAGATAAGAAGATGGGGCGAAATAAAATATTTTAAGTTTTAATTTGCCAATATTTTTGTGTGGACATGGTGCCTAGGGGACCTTCATGGCCCTGTAAAACAAGTTCTTTCACAGTCTTCCTGATTAACTGCCTGGTCAGCGCCCTCATTTTTATTTGTCTCATGACCACAATGGTGGGGGTTTTACCTCTTGAGATTTGGGAAGCGTGGATGAATTTCTGAAGGCATCTCCATCGATTCTCATGCATGTGATGCTTCCTGATCAAAACTCTTATAGGTGCCTTCATGGACATGGTTCATTCATGACAGCTTGAGAGTTGACTTATTAGTCTCAATTCTCGGGTAGGGATCTTAACTAACTCATTGTCTTGAATCCTGACAACCATGGCGCCAATAATGGCGGAGAATTACTCTTTGACATGCATCTACTAGCTGAAAGGACTTTTGTAGTTTCCTAGGATTGATAAATTCTTGCAGGGATTTTACTAAATACTTCATTGCGTGCCTTTGACCAGTTTCATGTTAGAAAGTGTCTCATTTAGATGTTCTCATGTAGCATAAATATCTTTTTCTGACTTGAGGCCGATTGTCTCTAATTTTGTGCAGATCATGCCCAACTACAATAAGCTCTTCATGGTTGGAACAGAAGCTTCTGAATATGCGCTTGGGGAGTTTGTTGCAGGAGGGGAAGATAGTAGGCTGCATCCCATAGCCCATCAATACAAAAATCCTGGCTGAATGCAGAAACCCCATCTATGACAAAGAAACGCTGGCGATAGTTCAGGCCCTGAAACACTAGATTGTAACTGTCTGGATGAAGCACCTTGTGAAGATCATGACCTATCATAAGAATCTGAAGTACTTCATTAATTCGTTAGTAAAATCTTTGGAAATCTAGATGGGCCCTTACTTTGACATAATATAAGCTAGAAATTGGGCATAAGCCTGGGAAGGTTAGTGTGGTCTCAGATACCTTAAGCTGACGACCTTACTTAAACCTATAGAAAGAAAATAACAAAATAATATAAAACAAAAATACTACTGAAGTCATGGACCAGAGGCCTTTATCTCTCATATCATTTTGTTAGGATAAGATTAGGAGATCTTAGAATACTATAAGGTCAATGTTTTTTTCAGGTTGTAAAGGATAACTTTAGCAGAACTTGAAAAAGTGAATGGTGCCTGAAGAGATATTCCCTAAAAGACACTTGATAATTTAGAAGCAGTTCCAGTATTTTCCTGATAGGCTGTAAAATTTTCTAGGGCTTAATGCACAGGTTTGTCTATTTAATTTATTAAAAGCAAGGGTGCGGTGATAGTTTTATTATGAAAACTATCAAGTTGGTTTCTTCATGACCAATGTTTTGAATCTTGCTTAAATATTCTCCTATAGGAAGTTACTGACAACCTTTCTTCTGGTAACTTGAGAACAAATTGCATAAGGAAAACTACCACTTCAGCTCAAACATAAAAATCTTGGAGCTAAACAAATTAGATAAGGGAAACTATCCCTAAACTCTTCTACAGTAGAAAAATAAAGGTTTGAATTACTATATACTTATTACTGTAGTATAAGGACTTTATGTATTAAAAAGTGGTTTAAATAGGGAATTTGGCGCTTAACTCTTTGGTTGGCACACCAATAGGAACAACCTCCATAGCTATTAACTTTTCCCTAAGGAGTAATAAAAAATGAAATGTTCATCCACCTAGTTGAGATATTTAACTAGCTAGTTTATGACCCTTTATAGGTTTATTCTGAATTAGCGTTTCCTAACGCTTTTATCTAACACTGGCAAGTTAACCTTTTCTAAGCTAGCAGCCTGATTAGGTAATGGGATAATTCGCCCATTTACAGCAGATCACTTCTCTCAGGCTAACCCTGCAAGTTACTGCTTGAAAAGCGTTGTCAACGCTTCAGTAACTCCAAAAACACCATTATTAGTTGCTGATAAATCCTGAACAATTCATGTAATAAAGTTAAATTGTTGATAATTAAGCTAGCAATACAACTTCTTACAACCATTATAGGAGATTTTTAATGAAGTATTGATTGCAAGCTCAGGATCAAATTCTAAAAATAGATTAAACTAATGTCTCATAAGAGTTTATGTTTAACTTTAGTTAAACAAATATAACTCCAACATTTCTTACGGTTTCTTATTAGTAAAATGAAACAAAGCAAGATAACACAGTTAGTTACTATAATCTATTACAGCTGGATAATGTGGGCATTCCAAAATCCCAACACATCCCCCAGCTTGACCAGATTATCCAGCAAAGATGGTGTTACAAAGGTAGATGACACTTCATTATGTGTCATGAGTCATCCATCATGGCTAAAATTGATTTAGGGTCATAGGCGTTCTTTAGTCCAATAGAAAGCTCCTTATTCAAAAGAGCTAGATATTTCCCCTTGCTTAATGCTTCTTCTCATGACCATTCTCAGCAGCATAGTTCAAAATCCTCTTCTCCTTCTCTTGTTTACTTCCATCTCACATGAGCATGGTTCTAATAGCTACATGCCATACCAGAATTGCTTGTTCCTACTAGTCAATTGTAAATCCCTGCCCACCTGTTTTCCCCCATGGCATGGATCTCATAAATTGATCAGTTCAGATCTTCAATTTTTATGACTCACAACAATGATAATAGACCTGGTTTCAACAAGAACTAGTCCTGACAAACGTCCAACTTAATTGATCCTTGTTACTATCTATACTAACATAGTATTGCATCTCCCTCCCCCAAGACATTGTAAGTGGGAACACGCCAAAGTATACAAGATTGCAGAAGAATTGAAGAAACTTATTATTTATATGCATTTTTTATTATTTGTTATTTTTTCTATTTTTATGTATTATTTTTTATCTTTTTTTCTTATATCCATTACTTTAAGTATTTATTATGGACCCTATTCATGGTATGACCATCAGCAATGTTTATTTTTATAGGCATCTGTCACCAACTCACCTATAAATTCTAATGGCTTGACCATATGACATCCAACTTGTTTCTTTGACCAAATTTATGAGTAACACAATAGGATACACTATCACCCATATAGTATTCCTTGAGCACTGGTCAGTTGTGATCAACTTGTCTTTTGCTTTAATTCTTTAATTCATTGTTGTATTGAATGATTGAGATTGCAAATTCATCATATTATTGGTCAGTCGGGTTAATTATTGCTAAAGAATTATCCCCAATACTGGTTCTACTGCATATAAAAAATTGGTGGCAATGCAGCTCTTTGTCCATATAAAAGTTTATATGGAATTTTTCTGGTTGCTATATGATGATTGATATTAATTGTTTGGTCACTGAACTTAGGTATGATCCCAAGCGAATGTTTTCCACACTACCAATCTTTTTAGCATCGCTGCTAGGGTACTGTTAACTCTTTCTATCATTCCATTTGTTTTTGGACAGTATGGAATGGACACCACTTCTCTATTTTCTTTAGTTCAGTGTAGACTTAGTAACACATAGGAGGTCAGATTAGTTGAATTATCACTGAGTAACACTTGAGGACATCTGTGCTGATATACTACTTGGTCCAGGATATATTTCGCGGTGCTTATTACATCTACCTTGCTAAAGGCTGTGGTTACAACCCATCTGGTCAGATGGTCTATTGCAACTATTATGTACTTTACTCCACCAGTACTGAAACTCAATGGTCCCAACATGTTGATTGACACTGTGTGCCATAAAAGCCTAGGGCGTACTAGCCAACAGCCTATTATTTTCTTGTGAGGGTTGTGGAGATTTTCATTCCACACAACAGGCTAAATAGTGTACCACATCATAGTTCATCAATCCCCAGTAAAAGTACTAGAATAGGTGATCCAGCGTTTTTCTCAGGCCACCATGTTTTATGACCTTGTGCGCAGCAAGGATAATCAAAGAAAGTTCTGATGGTTTCAGGAAATATCTTATCCCATCAATTAATTTGTATAAATGTCTGTTCTTTGTCTCCTTGAACTCCATAGCTTTTTTTCAGCACATTTTGATTCTCCTGGGGTTCATCTCTGGTATTTTTTTCAATAATTCATTAGAATAATTTATCCATTTTCTGATACAAAACTTGAATGGCAAGTAATCCCGATTATTATTAAACTATGCTGGGCTGCTTCCACCATGAACAATTTTGAAATCATAGGTTTGTAAATTCAAAGCCCATCGAGACAGTCGCCCCTCTGGTTCTTTCAGATTATGCAACCAGCGTAGGTACAGGTGGTCAGTGTTAAATTTGGAGGATAAACTCACTTATTAATAAAAGTCCTGTCGTTATAATTGGGAATAAAGTTGGTTAATATATCATCAATACTTACTAAGTGCCTTACATTATTTACTAACCGTTCAAAAGCTCACAAGGTTAATTTAATATCTGACTCTTCTGGTCTTCTTTGGGAATATTGTCCCTATAAAATTTGGTAATTTCCTGACACAGATAAGGTATAGGCTTCTTTAATTCTTTTCATCACTCCTAATAGTAACTTAACACTTTGATATTGTCACCAAAAAATGTATAAGATATAATAAATATATGATAGATAGATGGTAGATCTCAATTAGATGGTTATTAGATGGTTCCTATAAATTTTATTAGTTGGCTGGTTTTTGGTTTATACCTATCAAGCATCTCCTGGCCATATTTATCTATTAGATGAGTTCATCCATACCATGCAATTCTCTACAGATCATTGCAAAGATTATTAACAAATTCTACAAGTTAATTTGGCCCTATGATTAACTTAACAACAATAATTTCAGACGATTAAAGTAATCCTACTCTCATAATTGGGTTGGATTTAGCCGTAATATTGACATCTCAGAGGTGTATGTTTGCTTACAATCAGCCCAACTAGAGTTTTGTCATACTGCTGACTAAGTAAGGATAATGGGGGAGTGTAGGTATTGATGGTGAATAATGATGTACCACAAATTGGGACGTTGGCAGGCACTCTAAATAGCACTAGGTACTCCCTATACAGGCTGTTCATGTTTAAGTGCTATTATAATGATTAAATGATCAACATACAAACACATCACTGTTCATTATCATTATTGCAATAATTAGGTACAATTAGATTAATGCCATAAAGCCACTTGTTGCACCCAAGTGGGTCCCATAGTTGGGCATACTAAATATATGTCAGAACTAACGTTAGCTATGATAATTGGGATGCTTGTAAGCACTTAAGGCGGTTTTGAGGTTAACTAATATCAGATTTTCAGATAGTTAGGAAGAATCAAGGGATTCATCAATGAATTTAATCTATCAGCATTGATGGTTTTTTATAGGGTTTACTATTAAAGCCAGCCATCAAAATCTAACACTAAGTTACAACCTTGAAGTGTGTCCCATAATTTTCGCTCAAAATTTTTTACTGGCGTATATCACTGTGAGACATTCATGCTTCATCATTGTGTAGTTTCTTTCAGATAGAATTAATGTCCAACGCACATAAGCTACTGGATTTTCATCCCCAACGTCATCAAAATTCTTAAGATGGCAACAATTGCCATTAATGAGGTACCTGACTTAATTATAAGAGACCAGATAAATCTTGGCTACTTCAAGATGGGACTGGACATCAAGTTTTTCTTAACTCATCAAACAAATCTTTGTCCTCTTCATTCCATATAAATCCTTTTTTATATTCTTCAATAAATGAAATAATTGTATAGGAATTCTTATTAAATCTTTGATAAATTGGCAATAATTTCTTTATCCCTAAAAAGACTTGTATATCCTGAACACTCTTTGGGGTTGACATCTGTTTAATAGCCAGTATATTCTGCTGTTGAGGTTGTAATTCATAGGATATAATCAAAAACCCCAGATATTTAATTTCTTTCTTAAACAATAACATTTTAATAGCTTGAGTATTAAATTGGATGTCATCAGGCTTCTGAACAATTCCTTTAAAGGTTCAAAGTGATTGGTAAGCGTCTAACTAAAAACTTTAATATTATTCAGATATACTAAAGCACAGGACAAAGACAAATCACTTAAGGCGGAATCCATTGTCATTAAAAGGTAGCTGACACATTACATAGTCCTTTTGGCATTCTCGTTGGCTGGTAAAACCAATTTGCAGTCATTATTGCATACTTCTCCTGATCTCCTTTTGCAAGTCTATCTGCCAATATACGAAATCAGAACCATGGCTGAAGGCAATTTTCTAACCCTAGACAATTGATCGCGTCATTTTACCTTGGTAAGGGATATAACTCCTTCTTGTTGATTATAATTAATTGGTGATAATTGATCACCACTTAATTTGATTCATCCTTTTTTACTATTAGGATCTGAATAGCCCATGGACTCTAAGAAGGCATGAGGAGCCCATGCTCAACCATTTACTGATTCCTTGGTATTTACTGCCTCAGCTGCTTTAGTTATTGGACTGGTTGTATCTATATTGGTGGATGTTCCCCAGTATCAACCTTATGGATTACATTTTCTGCTCATCCTAGGTCATTATTGTTCTGGGAAAAGATCTCCCAATTTTTTTAATTACTAGAGAACTTCCTCTTGTTGATGTTCTGATAACCCAGCAAGTTGCTCTCAATTTACCAATGCATCAATATTTTCAGCAAAATCCTCCAGCAATCCTATCTCAGATAATGTCCTAAGATCATTAATTCTCTTATTTTTGTAATTGGGATTAAATGAGCAGACGCAATAATTTGGTTCATCACCACCTTCACCATATTGTCACTTAGATTGACCAGTAAAATCAAAGTCTCCCATGGCTTGGAATAATGATCCTTGGAGCTACCTAAGGCTCCAATATTTACTTTTCTATGTGGCAAAAATCTTTACATACAACTCTTTCAGAATTTCTGGAATTAACTCAATGTTATACTTGTTGTGTTCCTGGCGGAATGATAGTTAGCAATTTCCCTTAAGTGGTAATCCACCAAATTATTGACAATCTGCATTGGCATCTCACAAATTTTTCTTCCAACTAACTTTCATTGAATTAGAATTTTGTCATCTTTGTAAATTTAATTTACAAAGTTATTCTATATTGTTGGAGAAGATCCCCTTTTTGTGATTTACCAAAGGCAACAGTTGCCCCAAAATAGTCAAGGTATTTTCCTTGAAATCACATTTGACACCATATTTTCTCAGGAATTCAGTCACAATGAGGATGTCATAATTCTGATTCTCTCACACTAAAGTGGGTGCTGATGACACCAAAGAATGAACTGAAGAGGCAATGCATTATATGCCCCACAAGGAGTTGATTTCATTATGACAGCTGTCCCATATTATTTCCTGTGATATATATCTGTAGAGATCTTTGAGCTTTTGTGTACCCATTTGGGCACCCAGTGCAGGCAACTTTGCAGGATGAAATTTGTGGTACTGCCCCCGCCACACTGGGACTGTGAAAACCTAAGCACCACAGATGTGGGCCCAACTGCGGGTGAGGTGGCTCATAACACATCAAACCTGACATATTCCTCACTGTTTGGTAAACCAGGTAGCAAAGGCTATCAAGTTTAGAGTTATGCCACCCATTCCTTACTGCAAGGAATGAGACCAGACTGTTCCCCAAGTTGGACTTACTTGATGAAAGAGGATTGGCATAGCTTTCTACAGCTATTTCTAGCCATCACTTGACTATGGCCAGGGAGCTTTTTGCCTGGATTCCTTCTGAAAGGAAGCAACACTGGTTTTTGGCAAGCCATAGACCATACATCACCTCTCCAATATCATGCACCAGACCCTGAACTCCTCCTTTTCTGCAATTAGACTTGGAGGAGCATACGCAGTCAGGATCTCTGGCCATGCAAAATGACCAGCAGATACTTTATATTCTTTTTGGTTTGCTTTATACCATAGAAGAACACTACTTTACACATCATCTGTTGCCAGACACTCCGTGAAGAGGTGCTTTGACATCTCCTCCCATCCACATACCTTACAGGCATACAGAAGGTCATCCTCCTTATACTTACTTCACTTACATATAGTCGCCTCAGTGACCAAGATGTTGCTGAGGAGTTATAAGAGAAAGTTCTGAACTGGTATCTACCAGCATCCCTTAAACCTCCTCCCCCACAGGTCCATCAGGCCAGGTCGCACTTTTCAAGTGATCTAGTACAAGTACATCAAGCAAAGTTTTCTATCTTGTAACTTCAGAGCATGGCAGTTAAGAACTGTGAGAGACAGACGCCATCAACACCTCCCAGCTTTAGCCAGTCCTGAAGGATGAAGAGGCTTTCACATCTGGGGCATATCCAGCCTTCTCTTCCTCATGGGAACACCCGCTAATATTGATCTCCATGACCTTCTGAACAGTCTTCCCCAGCCTATAATTCAGCCATAGAAGGAATTGCTTCACTCCAGCAATAAGGCAGTTCAGTTGCTTCCACAACATAGTATGCCTTCCTTACCAGCACCTTGGAGGCACTGGCAGAATTATTAGCTAATTCTAACCTAAGCACTCTTTGGCCATCGCCATCAAGGAGGTCCACCCAGTGAACCTCCCCAATAAAGTGCTTGAAGGCCTTGCGCAGATGAGGTTCCATCTCCAGTCCCTAAGCTCCTCCCTCAAGTAGAATTGCCCAGATCCTTTCGATAGTCTACTCTCAACCCTCCAATCTACCCTTGTTTTCTGTAAAAACTCTAAAGTAATCCTTCCATTAGCCTGATAGGTTCTCCACGCTTGGAATTTCCCCTTGATTGATGCCTCAGATGACACCAAGATCCTTATTTTTTTCCTTGAAAGCCTTAGAAAGGTAGTCCTCTGCTATTGGAGCCCAACAAGTGGACTTTCACTCATAAGTGATCCATGCAATCCACTTCAACTGAAGTGCTTTGATCATGCTCCCAACGTTAATCATACCGATGCCCCCTTTCTTCACCTCCTGACACAAGTTATAATAACTGGTATTCGATGCCCTTTCCTGCCAGATGAACTGGATTAATAAACTCTGTACCCTTTTAATGGAAGATGCCAGTGGTGGAACAAATCTGGAATTGTACCATAATCTGGAATGAATGAAAGTGTTCATGGAAATGGCTCTTCCCCAATAAGATATATTGAGCCATTGCCACTTCCAAGCTGCGTTTCTATGGTCCACTTCAATTTTGAGCCAAACTTTGTGCTGCGACACCCACACAGGTATGGGACACCCAAGGTTTAGAAACTCCTCCCATGCTGCCATCCAGGGGATCAAGCTCTTTGGTGCCAAATCCAACGTTGCCATTCTGCCAATGGGCCAAGCCCTTGATTTTGATAGATTGACCTTCGTGTTGCTTGCATTTTGGTACATCTCCAGCATGTTCATCACCACCTTCTCCTCCTCCTCTGACAAAACATAAATCAGCATATCATATGCATATATTGAGTGGGAGTGCTCCTTGCCATTGCTGGTAAGTTTCTCCGGTCTGACTTCCTGAGAGCCACTGGAAGGGTCTCTATTACAAGAACAAACAACAAGGGAGATAGAGGGTATCCCTGACGCACGCCCCTACACACCTTAAAAGGGTGAGAGAGGACCCCATTGATATTGACACCCAATTATTCTTCCCCATAAATCGCTTTAAGCAGTCTCAACAAGTGCCCATTGGCTCCAACTCTAATTACACTTTCCAGAGAAACTCATAATTTACCTAAACATATGCCTTCTCTTGATTAAAAAACAGTAGCCACCCCCTCTGGTCATACTGTTTACTCGCCTACTCTTCTATCAGGTGAAGCAGAATCAGATTGTCAGTAATTGAGCGTCCTGGGATAAACCCATTCCATTTTTTCAACTGCATCTGCCACAACCCCTTTTGTCAATTGATTAGGATCTTCAATAAATCTTATAGTTAACGTTAAATAGAGTCAAATACTGATAGTTCCCAATTAGGGAGGGATTGCCCTTCTTATACAACACCACCACCGTGCTTTTTAAAAATGCCATCTCAATTGCACTGGAGAATAGGAGTTGATTTTAGAGCTCAGCAAGCATCTCGGACATTTCTGCCCAAAAAAACTTGTAGAGCTCAAGGATCAACCCATCCTCCTCAGGAGCCTTGCCAATATCCTTTGCGGTTGGCGTCTGACACCTCTGATTTACATATCTTGCTACATAGCTGCTTCTGAGTCTCCTTTGGAAGTACCCTCAATCTTCTTGTTAGTACTTTGCCTCCAGATCATTCTCCAAGGGGCCATAAAGGTCCTCATAGTAGGACTTGACTATTTCAGCCATCAAGCTGCATCATTAACCTCAACTCCCTCATCACAAATTGATAAGATCCTTGCCAAGGGTCTGAATGCCCCTACTTCATTCTGGGGTAGAGCCATATTGCTGTTAGAGTCCTCATCCCACCTAGATTTCCTTTGATTGAGGTGATCCGCCATGAAGGTCCCATCGATTTTGCATACAATTCAACCTTAGCTGAGTAGGAAGATGCCCCCATGACGCAGCCTGCTTGCAGTTACGCTTGAAGCTCCTCTCCAAGGTTTCATACCTAAATGCATGGTCACTAGCTGCAACCCAAAGATTTCACATGCCATCTTGAGATCAGCCTTCATCCACAACCATTTTACTGGCGCATCTGATTTCCCCACAATCTGGCTTTTCCACCATATCACCTTCTTCCTCATGATCTTATGAAGTGAAGACCACCTCAGGGTTTCAGGGTTTAGTCTCCAGATCCCTTTCCCCGCAGAAGCAACCCAAGCGTCACTTATCTTCAGTTATAGGGGCCTGTGGTCTGAAGCTCCTGGATCATGATTCTGAAGGATCAACTTGCAGTGACTCAGGAGAGGCTGTGGCACTGACACAAGGTCAATTCAAGAAAAATGATCCTTCTGGACGTGAGTTCACCCAGTCTACCCTTCATCACCATGGCTTTCTCTCCACACATCCGGTAGGCCAAGGTCAATCATTAAACTGACCAACTCGTGAGCTCCAGTATCAGAGCTCCAGTTTCCTGAAGCCCCAACCCTGTCATCCCTAAAGCAGACACAGTATATGCCTTCCCCCAGCACTACCAACCCCCTATGCCTTCCTCCTGGATCCTCAGGCCGACCTTCCTGGAGAAGGCCTTCTGTTGAGTTTTGGGCTTTGTCTGATGGCTTGTTCTTCATCAGGTGTGAAATGCAGTTTTGAGCGTCTATTGTGTGAAGACAACAGACAGGATGGTGATCGAATTTAAATTATAGCTTCTTGGTAGTATTTAATTCATATACCCTGTCATTTTTACTTGGACTATGGCACGCCGCCCTGATCTTACTGATCCCAAGTAAAAGCTGACTAATACAAAAGAAATTACTAAACACAAAAAAGTTATAAAATTAAATTATAAACAAGTCCAGTAGTTGAATATATTTTATTGATGTAAACATGAGGGCTATTTATAGGATTTGATGTTCACCACATCTTACCCATGACAACTTACTTTCAGTGGCAATTAACCATGTAAAAAGTTTGTAAGAACGTCTATGTATACTTTGACTCAAGGCATCATGCTTAGCCTCAGGGTCAGTGTAAACACCATCATCATTCTTGAGATGGTATTTCATCATATTTTCAAAATAGCTGAACCGATTCACTTTCACATGCAATTGGCAGCACATGCCAAGGCGATTTGTATCACTAATTAGTAATTAATTTGATTTAAAACTTGACTGAAATTACAAACTATTTTTGACATAGACCAACAAAGCCCACATGCCCAAGTCATTAAGTTAAAACTTAATCCAAGTCCAACCTAACCAACAAAGCCCTTGAGCCCATGTCATCATAGTCAAATATAATTAAGTGAAATCACTAGACCGCAATTCCCAAGTTCAGATATACTTAGGATACACCTGAACCATAATTGCTGATATCTGATATGATCAAATATCTGATAATTAGATCCAGTCAATTGCTCAACACTTCCCCCGCCTTGACTGGATATAAGCGGCAGGTACCCTTCTTCCTGGGTCACAACATCTAACTTTTTGCATTCCTCAAAGTTCAAACATTAATTTGATAGCCTTTCCTAAGCTGACAGGGCCAGTGTGCCTGGTGCTGAGCTTTCTTGGGTTTGGCGCATCTCCGTCAGGGTCTAGATAGTCAGGACTTGTATGAAGTCTGCATCTCTCTGATTCTGTTACAGGCTTCTCCAGTTCAATCACATTCTCCTCCCCCTACCAAAGAGGGGATACTTAGTTTTAATGCCAGCGAGGCATCAAATCTATGAAATAAACTTTATGGTTTGCAATTATTATTATTTTTTTACTTTTTATTATTTTTATTATTTTTTATTTTTAGTTTTATTTTTTTTATTATTTTTTTTTTTTTTTTATATTATTATTCTTTATGATATGGACAAAGGAACTTAGCATGTACTCAATTCACAACCCAGCCACCTTGATCCTTAATGGTATATACATCTTCATACAATTTCTCCAAAATGATAAATGGACCCTTCCAGAGCGAGGCTAGCTTGTGCGCGTGGCCTGCGCTATGAGTGTCACAATATACTACTTAATCTCCTTCATTAAACTTAGTCACCATAGCCCATTTGGCGTTGTCATAGCTCTTCTGTATAGTTTTTCAACTAATTACATTTTGATAAGCTTCCAATTGCAACTTGATTAGGGTCTTTGCTGTTTGCTCAACATAGTTATTTGGGTTAATTGCGTCAGTTGAACTGAAAACTGAATATAATAATGGAGGTAGAGCAGGCTGTCTACCATACAAAAGTCAAAATGGAGAGTGGCCTATGCTGCTGTGGTGTCCAATATTGTATGCAAACATGGTCACACTAATTGAAGTTGCCAATTGTGAAGGCGCCAAGGCTGCGTTTTTGCATAAAATGCCAACTAAAGTGTCATTCACTCGCTCTACCATACCATTAGTCTCAGGATGGTATGGTGTTGACAACACTCCTTTGATGGACATCAACTCATTTAGCTGTTGCACCATTTTGGCAGTAAAAGTCATGCTGTTGTCCGTCAAGATCTTCTGGGGCATCTGTGCTTATAGATAATATTATCCACAATGAACTTGGCAGTAGTTAGAGCCCCAACGTCTCAAATTGCTTTCGCTTCCACCCATTTCATTAGATGGTTGATAGCAACAATTATGTATTTGTTGCCTAGGCTACTCACAGGTAAGGGGCCAATTATATCAATTGATACAGTATGCCAGGCCCAGTCAGGTTTGATCAACCGATATTTCACATCTGACTTCATAGGTTTTGCAATTTGGCATGAATGACATTTCTCAAGCACATCTTGGACATCAAATTGCATGTAATCCCAATAGTAGCTGGCTCAAATTAATTCTAGCGTCTTAGTCATTCCCCATGTCCAATGGCCTTGTGTGCTTGTGTAATAATCTCCATTAGGTCGGAAGGTTTTGGGAAGATTTGATGTTGTCCATCTGGCTTAAGTTTGTATAGAATTCCATTTTGACATTCAGTATCAAGTAAATGCTTTCTTGATTGCCTTTTGAACTTTGGGTGGTTTATCTTCATACATTTGGTTAATCATTTTTTCATGAAGCTCATCGGCCAGACTGCTCAGGACAGCTACAATGGGAAGTCACAATAGTCCATCTGCATTTTGATGGGCTGCTCCAGCTCTATGAATAATTTCATAATTGTACGCTTGTAATTTCAGAGCCCAGCGGGCTAACCATCCTTCAAGTTCCTTGAGATTGTGGAGCCATCATAATGAGCTGTGATCCGTTACTACTTGAAATCTGGTGCTGTGAATGTAAACCTGAAATTGTTTACAAGCATAGATGACAGCCAGGCATTCTCTTTCAGTCACTGTGTAATTATGCTCATGCTTATTCAGCGTCCTGCTGCAATAAGCGACTGGATGCTCCTCGCCATCATCCCCAATCTGCAATAGCACACCACCAATTGCAGTCAATGAGGCGTCAGTTTGTATGATAAAAGGCTTGCTGAAATTGGGATATTGGAGGATAGGCACTGAGCTCATTTTTTAAAGCCTTGAAGGCTGGTGGCATTCCTCTGCCCAGCAGAAACGAACTCCTCCTTGTAGCAAGTGGAATAGTGGCTTGGCAATTTTTTGCAAACCCTTCCACGAATCTTCATTAGTATCCTACTATGCCTAAAACACTTGAACATCTCTCATACTTGTCAGAGGTTGCATATTGTTAATCGCCTCCACCTTTTGAGGCTGAGGCTGCAAGCCCTTGGAATCAATGATGAACCCAAGGTATTCCAATTGTTCTTTAAAGAATTTGCATTTTCTAGGCTTTATCTTCAGATTGGCCTTCAACAGACGTTTGAACACTTGCTCAAGGTGCTCCAGATGTTCAGAAAATGTTCGCGAAAAGACATTGATGTCTCCAGGTACACCAAAAGCAGGACAATTTAAGGTCCCCCAAAATCGTGTCCATTGCATGCTGAAAGGTTGCCAGTGTGTTACACAGCCCCTATGGCATGCGTGTCAGTTATAAAGCCCTTGAGCAGCAATCATTGCACACTTTTCCTGCTCCTCTGGTGGCAGCTCAATTTGCCAATATCTGGAGATGAGGTCCATTGTGGTAAAGTACTTCGCCCCTCCCAGACGGTCCAGAGCATCATCAATTCTGGGCAACTGGTATGAATCCTTTTTTGTAATGGCATTGAGAAATCAATAATCAATCACAACTCGATTGCTGCCATCTTTCTTCTTTATGATTAAAATGGGGATGGCCCATGGGCTTTAGGATAGCACTATCATTTCACTTTTCAGCAATTTGTCTAAAACTTCACTGACTATTTTGTATTGGCTCTTGGGCGCCGAATTGGCCTCATTCTAATAGGCATATAGTCCCCAGTATCAACAAAATTCTGAACTCCTTTTGCACAACCTAGATCTTGGTCACCTTTGGTGAAAATTTCGGAGTATTGTTCAAACAGCTCTAGTGCTTCTTTTTTTAGTACTAGATGGTCCCAACCCGAGGGGGGGATTCATTGTTGTTTATTGAATTACGCCTGGGCTCCTAAGAGCCTGAGGCGAGGGAAGGGGAGGGAGGAGGCATCGAGAAAGGGAGGGGGGTTTGTGCGCCAGAGCCGTGCTGCAGTGACAACTGAGCGGGGGAGGGTTGGCGACATAGTGCAGACCTTCAGGGCCATCTCAAAGTGTACCTGAAAGTGGGTGATCATGTATGGAAGGTTCCACACCTGCTGGTCAAAGGCAGCACGAAGGAAGGAGTTATGGATGGTCCAGATGGCTGTGGCATAGGCGAGGACATGGAGGGGTCGGTGGCAACCAGGCAATGTCTGCTCAAACATGAGGTCTTGCACAGGGTGTCCAGACCAGGGCTGAGCATGGAGGAGCGCGCGGGCCTTTGGCCAAAATGCGGCGACACCTGGACAGGTGAAAAAACGATGGAGGTGGTAGTCAATAGGCTCCACACAGTGTGGGCAGCTTCAGTGCTGGAAGGTAGGGCCAGTCCGGTCCCCTGTCCTGTATGAACAGTGGAGCACCCTCCATAAGGTGTTGGACACCTTTGCTAACAGGATGGGGTGATAGACGTCCATCCACAATTCCTTAAGGTCAAATCTCACGGAGGGAGGGAGGAGCTCAAGGAGTCTTGGGCGGATGGGAGGACGATCTTGGGGGTTAAGGCGAGTTGTGACAACTTGTCCATTGTTCACAATTGCATGGCGACGAGGGCTGAGGCCAGGGCCTTCCCTTCTGTATGGGAAGGAACGGTGGATCCGCGCGCCTACTCGTTTCAGGGCAAGGAGAGCCTGGTTCCAGTAGGGGGATGAGGATGGTTTTAGGCGATGGCCTGGGTGGTTTGTGAGCCACTCCCCTAATGAGGTCAGAGATGCTCTAGGAAGACCCAGGGCTGCTGACACTGACTGGCGGAGGGCGGGCGCCCATTGGGGCATGGGGGTCGCGTCCCAGCAGACAATCGGCCATAGGAACTTCAGGAAGATTGTGGTGGCGTGGGATCGCGTGTCCAGAATCCCTAGGCCCCCTTCATTGCAGGGTTGGGAAATGGTTGAGAGGGCCATTGGTGGATGGTTTGAGCCCCAGATCCAACAGCGGAGGAGTACATTGAGCCGCGTATAAAAGGCATCTGTGAATGGGCAGACGTGCGCTAGGAACCAGACTTTGGAGAGAAGGAACACATTGGCCATCAGAGCTTGACCCTGGGGGGTGATGTGCCGCCTGTTCCAGCTGGCAATCCTGGAGTTAACTGCTGCGAGGAGCAAGTCCTCATTGTCTTTTAGCAACTCCTTGTTGGTTGGTGAGAACGCCCAGGTGACGGAAGGTACCGCGCTCATGTTCAATACCAAATGGTGGGGGGAAGGTGGGGGAGCCGACCTGTACAACTGTTGTCTTGGAGGTGTTGACCATGGCGTTGGACGCCTTGGTGTACCTCTAAATGGTCACGGCAGCGAGGGCAACATCCCCAGGGCAGCCAAATGCAATGGCAGTGTCATCTGCAAATGCCATGGTGCGTGTGGGGGCTTTACCTGGGACCAGAATCCCCTGTTAGCTTGTCCTGTAAGGAGGCCAAGAGGGGGTCAAGGGTGATGTTAAAAAGGATAGGGCTCAGGGGGTCCCCTTGCCGGAGACCTTGTCCAACTGGTACTGCCACTGTAAAACCCATTGGCGCCAGGGCTGGTGTGGAGCTGGTCATAGAGCGCAGATATCCAGCGCCTAGCTGCGGGTGGGAGAGATGGAAGCGGTCCAAGGAAGCATCAATATACTTCCAGGCTACCCGATCATATGCTTTCTCCATATCCAGGAGAGCCACAAAGCCATTCACCTTACGAGAGTTAGCAGTCAAAGTCACGTGAAGGTCATTATAGTTGTCCACATAGGCTACCCCCGGAATAAAACCGTGCTGGGATGGGGAGAGGCGAGGTGACACTCATTTGATGATGCGGTTGGCCAGAAGCTTCGTGAAGAGCTTGTGGTCTGTGTTGATCAGCTTGCTATGGGGCGCCAGTTCGCCAGGTTCTCACGGTCTGACTTCAGTGAATGAGGGTCAGATTGAGCCTCTGGAGTCGGGGAGGGGACCTCGCCATTCACCAAGAGTGCAGCGAAGAGGTCGCGGAGGGTTCTGGCTATCTGCAGGTTCCAGAAGGTACACCTCGAAGGGTATTCCATCTGGGCCTGGGGCTTTAAGCCGTGGGGATTTCAGAAGGGTTTCAATACCTCCTGATGGAAATAGCCCAGTAGAGCCTCATCAGCCCGTGGGTCAATGGCGGCTCTGGAGCCCGCCACAGGAAGTCTTGGATGTCAGATGGGTCCACCTGGGTGGCATGGGCCGCTCGCCTAGTTGGGCCTCAGGCATTCGCCATGATCAGCCCAGAATTTTCTAAAATAGCTTTGTCACTCCCCCTGAGCCATCATTCCCTCTGCCCCTGACCACCCATTCTGGGCCTGCATTGAGGGTTGGATGACCAACTGTCCTTCCTGATTCAAGTTAGATCACTCAAAGCGTAAATGCCCCTCCCTTGCGGTTTCCTCTGGCCCAGCACTGTCATCATCTGGCCCCCAATTTGCCCCGCACCCCACTGCCTTTCTGGCATGGGGTACAATCCTGCCCCCATCCCCCAAAGCCTGCTGCCACTTCGGTGCCTGCTGCAGCCAACCAGCCCCTTACTCAGGCCAGTTCCACTTGTGCCTCTCCTAGTGCCACTTGCGCCTCATCTAATCAGGAAATGACTTGGACAAATGTGGGTTCCCACTTTATTCTGCAGTTGACCACCACTCCACTTCAATTCGCTGACCCCAATTTCAAATTTGTCATGAACCCATGGTCATTATTGGCTGAAACCAATGAATGAGTAATGTAATTGAAGCCCCAGATTCCACATACAACAAATTTACCCAAGTACAGAACCCCAAAATGGTCGCTCAACGGTTTTACACCCCCCAGCTGTATGCCTTGGAGTTCTATTTGGACCACCAGCTCGCTATCATAGCAACTGCTCACCCTGACGTGTACACCATCTGTGAGTTGGCCAAGTCATCAGTAGTGGTGCTTGCCATGGAACTCTCTCTTCCCATCATCAAGCCGTCCACATCACCTCCAAAAAAACTGTCCATTCATATTGCCCACAAGCGTGCTAATGACGACATCCAGAAAGTGGTTTCCACCTAACAGGCCAAACCAAGAGTCACCCGTGCCTCCATGAACTTATTGTCCCAGCTTTTTTCCCTCCGCATTAAGCCAGAGGCCTTCTGTTCCAAGTACATCAGAGTCTTACTGTCCTCTGGTAATTTCACCAATTAGCCAATCATCAGCATCCTCGCTCCCCATGTTTCTGATTATCCCACCCCTTTGCGCTCCTCTTAGCCCACACTCTTGTGAGGAGGAGCATGGGGCAAGGATAAGCCCCTTGATCCCCCCTCTCCTTTCACCATGGTGGGTTGAGCGCCTCATCACTGTCCCACTTGGTTGGTTGTTTTCTCATTCATTGTGTTTCGCCCACCCGTTTTGGGCGGTCATTTCATTCTGTTTGAGTGGTTAGTTTGTTCAGTTTTAAGCTCTTTAAAATTCAGTAATGTACATACCCTGGTCAGAGTGCCTCAAAATAAATTTAAAAATTGAATAATAGATGAGCCATATCCTGACTGTGGTTTTTAATAAGCATGGGATAAAAACCCATATCTGTAATTCTATTATAAATATCATGATCACGTCAAAATCCTTGGAGGTGGAAGAGCAACGGTGAAGTCTACTTATACTAAAGTCCATAGTCCTGAAGCCTGTTTTAGTGGGTGCAACAGTCCATTTTGATCTGCTCTGTCAAACTTAGATCATTTGCATACTAGGCAGAGTTCTTCTCAGATTAGCAAATCCTTTGTTGACCCATTCCAATCCTAAGCTTTTTTATCAGGCAGAACATTTCTTGACTTAGGGGTGCCCCAAGATTGGCGGATCATAATTTTCTTTATGACCTGTGCGTGTATAGTATCTGGTATCCATCTTCAATCTTGGAAGTAAATTACCCTATTCCGTTGAGAATACCAGCCATATGGGCTTTTCCAATCCTGAGATTAACTCTTAGGGCCTGTCCTTCCCAATTTTCTGATAGGTCATTTAATAAGGCATCTAAAAAGGAACCTTCAGTTTTTGCTATTAGTCTTGTTTTGAGATACAATGCTGTGTGGGCTATGATTTGTAGGGTCTGAATGTGGGACTGATGGGCGGGGTTTTGGATGTTAATGGGGTTGTGATGGCGGCAATGATTGCTGCCTCCACTGGTGGCTTAGTCAAGACTTTTTATGGAGAATCACTATAACTAATCAGACGCTCTCCACAGGATCAGATCCAGAGGACAGGATCATGCGTATACTATTTGGTAATATGTGCATCATACTTTAGAAAAAATAGTAACTTTATTTGAGTTGAAGAGGTCAAGGTGCGTCCTGGTTTAATGGTGCAATAGCTTCTGCTGTTTGCAGTAGATTATGAGTGACTTATGGTCTGAGCACACCATCACCATGTTATTTGCCCCCTACAGAAAATATTGCCTGCTCATCACTGAGAAAGCAACGGTGCCCTATTCTTTGTTGTATTGTCTACAATCTTTTGGAGCCAGTGAATTTTCTGGAGAAGTATGATACTTCTTGTTCTCATCCTTCACGCTCATGTAGCAATACTTACTCTATGGCTGTACTGGAGACATTGTATGCTACTATGAACGGTTTGTCTCCATCAACATGGCGCAAGACCTACACAGAGATAAAAACTTTCTTGATAGCGTAAAAAAACTACTGCCATCTCTCTTATTAGATTAATGGTTCACTGATATATAGAGGAAGGAGGGGCAGCCAGATTTGAAATTGCCAGGGAGAATATTTCAAGAAATTAGCTGATTTCAGGAGACTTCAAAGCTGTCTCTGGATATTGAGAGTCGCCCACACCCTTATAGCTTCAAGGTTGAAGGGGTGATGGCATATACATACTTTAGTACCAGGTTTCCTAAGAATTTTAATTTATCTATATAAAATTTACTTTTGGATGGCATTGAGTGCAAATACTCTCTCTGTAGGTGGTAGCCACTGCTACAAAGTTCTTTGTGTTATTCCAGCGTGGTGGAGTATAAAAAATGCTTTCAATGTACACTACTGCGCACTTGAAGTGGAGGTTACCTAGCACATGTAAGACCCCCTCTGGAAAACGGCGGTGCAATTTTAAGTCCATTTGGCGTGAGCCTAAACAGGTATATGCCATGGAGTTTTCAGATGGTTGTTAGTCATTCTTGCCCTTCATTCACCCAGACCTGGTGAAATTCATTTACCAGGCTAAAATCGAAAACATTTTTGATTTTATGATTGTTTGAGAGAGCATAGCCTCGAGTATAAGGGGTAAGTATCAGGGATATTAATGTTGTTT
>JAKSZP010008173.1:0-113208 GCA_022478985.1 Massospora cicadina | reverse complement strand
TGCTAGCAGTTACACCCCAAAGTCACCTACACCTGCATAATACTGCACCCATTGCATGAGAACCAACCAATCTATAGAATTTTGCTACGCCCTTCAATATACACTGGCAAAAGATCAGTTAGTATAGGGCAAGATGCTCCCTATGTTGACAGAAATCAAGTACCTCAAGACCCTTGTTCTAGCTCTAGCTTTATCCCCAGCACTTCAGGTTGTTTTGTATTAATGGCGCCTGCAGAAGTCAATGTACCCCTTTCTATCCAAGGAAATAAAGATCTTCATCTTCCCAATTCTTATGTTAATCAGTTACCCCATCAACTCTTGGAGGTCAGTTCCTCTATGGAAAGCCAAGCGCTGGCAGACAAAACCTTCAAAAGCATCAAACAGCCCCAAGCTTGGCTGCAGCAAAATTTCCCGCTTGCTTCACTACAGCTCCCCCACAAAAGCTTACTAGCCATTAACTTTCAGTTTTGCTCTTTAGTGGTTTGAGTAGAGGTAGTCTTTCATAAGGTTAAAGTCTTAGCAATAATTAATACCAGCTGACCAGTTAAAGTTATATCCTCCAGAATTATCCATAAAATAAAAATGGCTCCAGACTTGATTCATGATGCTGAATATGGGATGTCTGGTAGTCAGATGACTAAAGCAATTAGGGCGTATTCAGCCTTATCTCTCCAATTTGGAAATTTTTAGTTACTGCCCCCTCTATTTCATTAGAAAACAATAGTTATGAGCTGCTTATTGGGTTCAATTGATGTGGGAGTTTAAATGCATCATCAACCGCAAAGAAAAATACCTTTCACTATTAGAGTATTGGATCCCATTAATATAGATAGCTCCCTTTTCAAAGTAAAAGAGCCATAAAAAATGCTCATGCCTTCTCAAATACCCATACTTCATCTGTAAGATTAGATATCAAGTCTTAGGAGGCAAAACTAAGTTACCCTCTGAGACTGTAGATGCCAAAGATGGGGTCCCTATGTATGCCCCTCATCCTATTACAATACCTTCTGGCTCACAAGTTATTGTGGATATGGGTATCATTATTCACATCCCTCCTAACCAAGTTTTGAAGCTAAGTGGCCACCCAAACCTTTCAATTAAAGAAGCGTTGACCTGCACTGGGATTTTGGATCCTGTTTAGGGGAAATTATATCTATATTATTAGGGAACTTAACAGATTAAACCATCCAAGTCCCTTGGTATGCCCCTATTGCTTATTTAAAACTATGTCCTATCAAAAATAGCACTGATGTGAGTTGTTTTGGCTTGTTACAAGATTCAGGTTTCGACCCAATACCCACCATAGCTCTGGATGAAAGTAGAAATTGGTGACAATCTCACCCCTAATGAGTGACAGAACGTCAAAGAACTCCTTGAGGAGTGTCAGACATTTGTCATCTCAGCTGCAGAGGAAGAATGTCTTGGGTCAAACTCAGCCAAAAAGGGTAAATATCACCATATACAATTTTGTGATGATTCCAAGTATGATTCTAATAATAATAATGATATCATTTAATAAAAGCTCTTGGTTGATTCTTGGTAGAACCCTGAAAATTGGGGCAACATTACTTCAATAAATATGAAGGCAACAACAATTAAATTGAGCAATTGGATTTCTCTGACCACACAGTGGACCCTGGAGCGTCCATTGAATGAACTCCCTCAGCCACAACCAGTTCCCTTCATGCACCTATGCAGTGATCACCCCCTTTTATAGGCATGGTGGGGGTCCCCTGAGGTAAAATAATTTCCACTAGTGGGGATTGGCTGAAGCTAATTAAAGCATTACCACATGGGTACATAATGCCAGCTGTTAATTTCCAATCCATTGTACAGCCCAGGAGAAGCAAGTGTTCTGAGCTTTAATAGGCTACTTTATCATATTTCCTAATTTGGATGGTAACAAGCTGTACTGAACTTATTAGTAAATTCCCTCTGACCTTTTTTTTTAGTACTAGATGGTCCCAACCCAAGGGGGGGATTCATCGATGTTTATTGAATTACGCCTGGGCTCCTAAGAGCCTGAGGCGAGGGAAGGGGAGGGAGGAGGATCGAGAAAGGGAGGGCGTTTGCGCGCCAGAGCCGTGCTGCAGTGACAACTGAGCGGGGGAGGGTTGGCGACATAGTGCAGACCTTCAGGGCCATCTCAAAGTGTACCTGAAAGTGGGTGATCATGTGTGGAAGGGTCCACACCTGCTGGTCAAAGGCAGCACGAAGGAAGGAGTTATGGATGGTCCAGATGGCTGTGGCATAGGCGAGGACATGGAGGGGTCGGTGGCAACCAGGCAATGTCTGCTCAAACATGAGGTCTTGCACAGGGTGTCCAGACCAGGGCTGAGCATGGAGGAGCGCGCGGGCCTTTGGCCAAAATGCGGCGACATCTGGACAGGTGAAAAAACGATGGAGGTGGGAGTCAATAGGCTCCACACAGCGGGGGCAGCTTCAGTGCTGGAAGGTAGGGCCAGTCCAGTCCCCTGTCCTGTATGAACAGTGGAGCACTCTCCACAAGGTGTTGGACACCTTTGCTGACAGGATGGGGTGATAGACGTCCTTCCAAAATTCCTTAAGGTCAAATCTCACGGAGGGAGGGAGGAGCTCAAGGAGTCTTGGGCGGATGGGAGGACGATCTTGGGGGTTGAGGCGAGTTGTGACAACTTGTCCATTGTGCACAATTGCATGGCGACGTGGGCTGAGCCAGGGCCTTCCCTTCTGTATGGGAAGGCATGGTGGATCCGCGCGCCTACTCGTTTCAGGGCAAGGAGAGCCTGGTTCCAGTAGGGGGATGAGGATGGTTTTAGGCGATGGCCTGGGTGGTTTGTGAGCCACTCCCCTAATGAGGTCAGAGATGCTCTAGGAAGACCCAGAGCTGCTGACACTGACTGGCGGAGGGCGGGCGCCCATTGGGGCATGGGGGTCGCGTCCCAGCAGACAATCGGCCATAGGAACTTCAGGAAGATTGTGGTGGCGTGGGATCGCGTGTCCAGAAGCCCTAGGCCCCCTTCATTGCAGGGTCGGGCAATGGTTGAGAGGGCCATTGGTGGATGGTTTGAGCCCCAGATCCAACAGCGGAGGAGTACATTGAGCCGCGTATAAAAGGCATCTGTGAATGGGCAGACGTGCGCTAGGAACCAGACTTTGGAGAGGAGGAACACATTGACCATCAGAGCTCGACCCTGGGGGGTGATGTGCCGCCGGTTCCAGCTGGCAATCCTGGAGTTAACTGCTGCAAGGAGCAAGTCCTCATTGTCTTTCAGCGCAACTCCTTGTTGGTTGGTGAGAACGCCCAGGTGACGGAAGGTAACGCTCAGGTTCAATACCAAATGGTGGGGGGAAGGTGGGGGAGCCGACCTGTACAACTGTTGTCTTGGAGGTGTTGACCATGGCGTTGGACGCCTTGGTGTACCTCTCAATGGTCACAGCAGCGAGGGCAACATCCCCAGGGCAGCCAAATGCAATGGCAGTGTCATCTGCAAATGCCATGGTGCGTGTGGGGGCTTTACCTGGGACCAGAATCCCTGTTAGCTTGTTCTTTAAGGAGGCCAAGAGGGGGTCAAGGGTGATGTTAAAAAGGATAGGGCTCAGGGGGTCCCCTTGCCGGAGACCTTGTCCAACTGGTACTGCCACTGTAAAACCCATTGGCGCCAGGACTCTGGTGTGGAGCTGGTCATAGAGCGCTGATATCCAGCGCCTAGCTGCGGGTGGAAGATGGAAGCGGGCCAGGGAAGCATCAATATACTTCCAGGCTACCCAATCATATGCTTTCTCCATATCCAGAAGAGCCACAAAGCCATTCACCTTACGAGAGTTAGCAGTCAAAGTCACGTGAAGGTCATTATAGTTGTCCCATAACGACCTCCCCGGAATAAAACCGTACTGGGATGGGGAGAGGCGAGGTGACACCCATTTGGTGATGCGGTTGGCCAGAAGCTTCGTGAAGAGCTTGTGGTCTGTGTTGATCAACGCTATGGGGCGCCAGTTCGCCAGGTTCTCACGGTCTGACTTCTTGTGAATGAGGGTCGTGATTGAGCCTCTGGAGTCGGGGAGGACCTCGCCATTCACCAAGAGTGCAGCGAAGAGGTCGCGGAGGGTTCTGGCTATCACTGCAGGTTCCAGAAGGTACACCTCAAAGGGTATTCCGTCTGGGCCTGGGGCTTTAAGCCGTGGGGATTTCAGAAGGGTTTCCATCACCTCCTGGATGGAAATAGGCGCCAGTAGAGCCTCATCAGCCCGTGGGTCAATGGGCGGCTCTGGAGCCCGCCACAGGAAGTCTTGGATGTCCGATGGGTCCACCTGGGTGGCATGGAAGAGGCTGGAGTAGAAGCGGTGTAGTTCCTGCGTGATTTCCTCCTTATCTGAAGTGTTTGTAGTGCCAATCTTCAGTGCAGTAATATCCTGCGCTGTTGAAGTGCTTTCTGTTTCTGAAAGAAGAAGCGAGTGGGGCGTTCCCATTGAGCATAGTAACGAGATGTTGTAAAGTTTGCTGCCCGTTCTTCCTGCAGTGTGAGCTCCAAGCAGAGTGCTTCCTGCGCCGCTTCCCAGTCTTCCAACCATCTGGGAGAGGGCGAAGGCTGGCAGTTTCGCTATAGATGTCTGATTCTGGCTTCCGCCCTTTTGACTCTGGCGCGAGCTGCAGTCATCTGGGCTTTGGCACAGTTGTAAGCAACGCGGGTGATGCCCTCCTTGGTCACCGCCCATCTAGCCTTGTGGTCAAGCAGGTGTGGTGGGGGAGAGTCTCCCGGATGGTCATAGACAGCTTCTCCTTAGTGAAGGGGTTGTTGAGAAGAGCTGGGGCAACCCTAGGCCAGAACCTACGCGACGGTCTAAGTGTGGTGGTGAGGACAACGGTGAGTGACCTGTGATCACTCAGATGGTTGTCACGAGAGATGGGAGAGGAGACGCGGCCAATCAGCAGGGGGCCAATCAGTGCCATATCTATGCGTGACGCTGACTGGAAAGCTCCTCCATCATACTGGATCCTAGTCATGCAACCTAGGCCAGACGCGGAGGGTGGAAGCGCATCTATAAAGCCACTCAGGCGAAGGAAATCCTGGAGGCGACTTGATCCAGGGCTTTCTTTGCTGCAGGGGGTAAGAGTCACGGACGCGACTTATGGTTGTGTTGAAATCTCCTAAGAGGACTGTATTCCGTGGGAGATTGAGTTGGAGGAGCTCTTCCAAGAGCCGATTTTGCTCCTGACCTGCATTAGGCAGGTAGATGCTTGCAGCGAAGAAGGAGAAGTCAGGAGTGGTGAGTTTGGCCAGTATGAGGCGGCCACCTAGATATTGTGAAAAAGAATGGGTTTTAACCTGAGGATTCAAAACAATAAGGGCGGCATGGTTTGTCCAGAAGGAGTTGCCTCCAAACTGTTCATTCCATGCAGATTGTTCGTGGGGGAGGATATGGGGCTCCTGGACAGCAGCGATGTCAATTTGTGCTGACCTGAAGTTTCGGAGGAGGCGGGCTCTCCGCTTAAAGTCCCGCAACCCATTTGCGTTGATGGATCGCAGGGCCAGGGTGCTGCCATGGGGACTCATAGCTGTTCCCCTCCATGTCCTGGGGGGTTGCCAGCGCTTAAACCTGCTGCTGTGAGGCGGCTAGTTTTGAGTCCTTTAGCTTGACTATTAGCTGCAATCCGTGAGGAGCGTCGAGGGTTCTGAGGGGAAGGAGAGGGTGGGGGGGCGGAGGACCCAGTAAGCCAGCCTAGGATGCTGCCCCCGCTCCGTTGCAGGGGAAGGACCTGAGGGTGCTCAATGGTGACCTCCGCGGTGTCCCCATTTGATGAGTCTGAGTCCATATTCACTTCCTCCAACACTTCAAAGGATCCGCGCAAAATGGACTGTGGGGTTGGGGTAGGACTCTTTAAGGTGGCACTTCTACCGCAGGCCGCATGTTGCCAGTCCATGATGGTGGGCATAGCTCCATTGGGAGCTGAGGGCTGATGCGATAAATCGCTGGTGGAGGTTGGTGGGGGTGCCGCGGAGCCCTGAGTGGGGGTGGCTGACGAGGGGCACCCTGTGGGAGATGCCTTGCGCTTGGTGAGAGAGGGAGTTGACTCTGGGAGATTGGAGGGGGTGCCCATTGGAAGGGGGCATGAGCGCGAAGGTATCCCACACCAATAGTGGGGTTAGCTGTTTCAACTGCTAGGCGTAATGCCTCAGGGGACAGGTCTTGAACGGGAACCCATTGTGTGGGTTGTGGAATTGCTGCTGCAGCCACGTGGGATCGTTTTTGGCCTGGTTTAGGCCCCTGGGTGGTGGCTAAGAGGACTTGTTTTCGAGCTGTGCAGTCACTATACAGGTGTCCAAGGGCGTTACACCATGAACACCGGGGGCGCGCCTGATCAGGGTCGACAAAAAAGTTCTCAGGGCATGCCCCAACTACCGCCACACGAGGAATAACCTCAATGTTACGGGATACAGTGGGGGAGGGGATGAACGACGCCCTAGCAGTACGAGCTCTTTGAGTGGGAGCATAGTAAGAGGGGACGCTAAAGTCCACTGAAAGAACAGACCCAAACTCCATTAAACCATGATGGAGTGCCAGTTTAAGAGACTCAGGATCAACAGTCGTTGGTAGGTTGGAAAAAGTAACCCATGAAATTTTCTCCAGGTGAGAGCGTGTGCGGGAGATGCGAAGAGATCCGCGTGGAATAATGACCTGGAGGGTGGCAGCATGGTCAGCAAGGGCAGCTTCAGTGAAGCCCACATCGATGTAGTGGCCCTCCACTGATTCATGGATGGTGGTGTTAATTGGGCATGTCTCCACAATCGCTGCAAAGTATGAGAAGTAATTATCTGTATAGAATTCAACAGGGTTATGCCCATAATAAAGGCGAATTGCGTGGAGAGGGTTAAGCAAGGTAGAGCTTTTTGCGCTCTAGTTTCAGCCCATTTCTTCTTAACATCAGCAATAAACGCACTTCACGGGGATCAGCTTTGGGTAGCGTTAGTGCCAGAGGTTTTTGCCACGCCCCAGTGGCTCCTTTGGTATGTTTGTGTTTGCTTTGGGCTGCAATTGCAGGTTGAGTGTGAGCTGGTGGTTTGGACAAGTTTGCGGAGTTCCCTTGTTTCTGGAATGTTACAGCAGTTGCTGGCGTCATATTAAATTGAGGGGCGGTTTGTTGGGCCTCACTAAATTGGGGAGGCCCATCCAGATTGGAATTAACTCCAGCCAGTTGGGAGGAGGGAGATGTTTCATCACCATCCCAATCTATTTGGGTAAATTCAGCCCAAGTATTTGCTGTGATTTCGTGGGCAAAACTCACTGGCTGATTGGTGAATTGGTCGTTTTCAGCATATTGAGATAAAGTGCCGACTTGAGAAGTGCCAATTATGGGGTTTAAATGGGACGGGTGAGATTGGAACTGGTGTGAAGTTCCAAAATCTGAACCATTTAAATCCCCTTGGGAAGAGTAGATTGTCCCAATTTGGTGCTTAGCGAACCAGAATGTGCGGCTAATCCAACCTTACATCCGAGGGTTTGGGGGCCAGGTAACAGTTGGGCCTCGCTAAATTGGGGAGTCCCATCCAGATTGGAATTAACTCCAGCCAATTGGGAGGAGGGAGATGTTTTATCACCATCCCAATCTATTTGGGTAAATCAGCCCGAGTATTTGCTGTGATTTCATGGGCAAAACTCATTGGCTGATTAGTGAATTGGTCGTTTTCAGCATATTGAGATAAAGTGCCGACTTGAGAAGTGCCAATTATGGGGTTTAAATGGGACGGGTGAGATTGGAACTGGTGTGAAGTTCCAAAATCCAAACCATTTGAATCCTCATTGGGAAGAGTAGATTGTCCCAATTTGGTGCTTAATGAACCAAAATGTGCGGCTAATCCAACCTTACATCTGAGGATTTGGGGGCCAGGTAGCTGGGTATCGCCCCTCATGGAGGGAGCCAGAAACACGGCGTCAGCAATAATAGATGGGGCTGAATTAGCTGACACAATGGGGGAGATGAATGTCTGGATGGGCTGAGTTGCATTCAACTGAGCAGACGCCATTAAAACAGCGTGGGTGATGGCCTCCTTGGTTGGAGGGGGCCAGCGGGTTGGTGGGAGGCAGCACACACAGAGCTGTTAGGCGTGCAGGTTGCAGAAGTGCGATCAGGTGAACTGGCGCTAGTTGGAGTAGCTCCAGGTTGGGGGGTGGTGCCTGCTTTCCTGGCTGCTGCTTGAGAGCGGGTGATTCTGGTTGACCCTGAGGTGGGTAACCGAGAGTTGCTTCGTTTGGGGTGGTGCTGGCTCGTTTGGCATAGCCTGCGGGTTCTTTTGCGGGGTTTCCCGCCATATTTGCTAATAGTTTTCGTAAATCTCTTTAGTGGAGCTAAATTTCAGGCTGAATTGATTTTCGAAAAGTGATGCTTAGCATTCCCTCTGACCTTTGATACTGTTTAAATATGGAGTGGTCAGATATTGAGGGGATCACTTTTTCTCTTTTACCCCGCGCTGCCAATAAAAATCATAAAAAACCCTAGTTTTTATTAATGTATATTTATTAAATTTTAACAAAACTTTTTTGGGATCCAGCAGCGTAAGCACCAGCAAGCACCTACAAGCTGGATTCCTACAAGGAGTATTGCAATATATTTTTCCCAGGACCAAGTGATTATGGAAAAATGTCCAGGGTAATTCACCAAATCAAAGTCTGAGGCTCACTCTCCATTAAAACTTTCAGCCATACAGAAAATCTAAAGTTGAGGAAGCTCAAGTGACCTTAGAACTACAGCAACTGTTGGAAGCCAGGTTACTTGTGCCTTCTATAAGCCCGTGGGCTTCCCCACTTCTATTAAGTTTATAGAAGAATGGTAATCACCATATTGTCATGGATTATTGCCGCCTCAATTCAATAACCAGAAAAGACAGCTATCCATTGCCATGTATAAATGATTCTTTATGCTTGAGGTTAGGTTCCCACTATTTTTTGGCTATGGATCTCACCAGCAGGTACTGGCAAGTTGATTTATCACTGGAGGATTAAGAAAAATGTGCTCTCATCTCAAGTGAAAAATTGTTCAAGACAATCAAATGTCACAGGGGTTATGTAACGCCCCCGTTATCTTCCAACGCGCCATGGGCGGACTTTTAGGTTATTTAAAACGTTCTTAAGTGTTGGTTTATATTGACAATATTACCATTTTTTCAAGGACCTTTAATGAACACATAGATCATCTCAGACAAGTTTTCCAGCGGTTTAAGCAAGCCTCATTAGAACTAAATCCATCAAAATGCTCCTTTTTCAGAATGAATTGGATTTCTTAAACCATAAGGTAGGCAAAGCTGGAATATCTCCAATGGATGACAAGGTCCTGACCATTTCCAAAATGTTCCCCCTAAATCCCTACAAAACGTACATGTTTTCTTAGGAATGGTGGGATATTATTGACAGTTCATCTCACACTTTGCTGATACCTCCAAGACTCTTGTATAATTATTGAAGAAAGAAATACCCTTTTAGTGGAAAGAAGAGCAACAGCAGGCCTTTCACCTATTATGTGTTTCTCTCTCCCACTCTCAAGTACTTATATATCCCAACTTTAAAAGCAATTTCTTCTTTTTACCAAAGCTAGTGATATAGCCATCAGAGCCATCCTATCACAGCATGATGAAAACTTGGTAGACCATCTATCGCCTACTATAGCAAAACTTTAACATGAGCTGAACGCAACTATAGTGCTTTAAAATCCAAATACTAACAGTATTATTGGCTATTAAGCATTTATGACCTTATCTATATGGAAAACATTTCACTATACTTAAGACCATGCTTCCCTGCATTGCTACAGCAAATGAAGGACACCAATGAAAGATTAACCTAATGGGAGTTAAAACTTCAAAACTATGACTTTTCCATCATCCATTGACCAGGGCCCATACACCAAAATGCAGATTGCCTATCCTGGCTGCCCATATTAACTTTAACTGCCCCTGAGGAGGATTAACTTTGTGACCTCCTATCTCAACCACATTTATGGAAAGACAAATCCCTGACCTTTCAAAATGAAATTAGAAAAAAATTGGCAGGTCTTCAAGTCAAAAATGGTTAACTGTGTAAACTTGTGTCCCAAAAATGGGTTCCCTATGTATGACCTTCAGAGCAAACTGACGTCATATTGGAGGGACATTGGCAAGTAGGCCATGGATGAGTTTGAAAAACTTACCAATAGCTCACAACTCAATGTTACTGGGAAGGAATGATTGTTACAATCAAAGATGTATTAAAGTCTTGCATGGTATGCCAAAGTCAAGCTGGACCTAATCCCCAGTCACAACATCTAGTGGTTCCACCCTGTTAACCCTTCCATACTATTAACATTGAAGTTGTGGGACCTCTCCCTCAAGCCTCTAATGGTCACTGGTTCCTCCTCCTAGCCGTGGATCATTTAACTAAGTGGATTGAAGCTATATCACTACCTTCCGCTTCAGCAAAAGCTACTGCCACCTTATTATATAATTGGATTATCACTAACATGGGTGCCCTCACATAATACTCTCTGATAATGGGCAAAATTTCTGATCAACACTGGTGAATGATTTAACCGAGCTGATGAGATCCACTATGGTATTTTCCACTCCCTACCATCCTGCCACCAATGGAATGGTGGAGTGGGCGAATGGTACCCTAATGGCCACTCTTTGGAAAATGGCCACAACTGACCCTCTGCACTGGCCCCAATATTTGCCTAGTGCAATTCTGACCTATAGAATAAGCTACCACCAAATCATTAAGATGTCGCCCTTCCAGGCTTTGTATGGACGAAATCCCCAGTTGCCCTCCAGTGTGCAGGCCATATTAAATCAGGCATTACCTGATGCCCTGAAGTTACTATATGAAGCATTACCAATGAAATAATCTGACTCCAGGATCTAGCTTCTGAGAACTTATCATCTACCACCAATAGAGATATAACCAATTTAATGAGAAGCATGACCCCCTGCACACCTTCCAACTGGATGACCAAGTTCTTTTCTACCATCATCAGACTGAAGGCTGTGGCAATAAATTGGGAACCAACTGGTTGTGGCCTTACAAGGTCATTTATAAGTGAGTCAATGAACACTCAATCATAGATGTTGTTCATAGTTCAGTAGTAAACTGTGTCCATAGTTGCTTTCTCCGTCTGTTTCCCCCATACACCAAGATCTCAAGGGGGTGTTGTCAGGATTTTAACCCAAATGGGAGATTTGAATGAGGTCAGTGATGGGAATTGAACCCAAGTCAGCCAAATAGCTAGGTCATTATTGGGGACAATTCCCAACAACATTCCACGCCCTAGTATTGGGGTTCAAACCTGATCTATGAGGCGAGCATATCTTATTGGAACAAAATGACTAACCTACCACTGAATCCCCAAATGTTATGAGTCTAGATCTTAGCTTTGGAAATTTACTAAACAAAACTCTCTTATAACGATGCTTTGACTAAAATAAAGACTACTCTCTTCCTTTTACAATTTTAAGCTAAAGTTAGACAATATTCATTAGGAAATACCCCTACAGACATAGCATCTGGACTAAAGACTTTTCGGCCAAGAAAAGCATAAAAGGTATATTCCAACACCCTGAAACTTTGGGTCCCCTGGCCTTAAATTATTAAGGGATATGAGGTATTACACCCGTGGTCTCAACAATTGCATAAACACTCTAAATCAGATCCAGATCAAGAAGGGTCAGGAGTAGCTCACCGCTTTCAGAATCAAAAAGGGAATTTTCCCAGTTTTGGGTTGTGCCCTTTGGGCTTAAAAATGCACCTTCTATCAAGCACCGCTGTATAGATGCAGCTATGAGGACCTTCTGGGTGTGAGCGCAGTGGCTTACATTGATGATATTCTGATGTTTTTCCCTGATCAAGAGTCCCATGCAATACACCTGCAGCAAGTGGTGGATAGTTTAAGGGCAGCCAACCTTACGTTAAAAATCAGTAAATGTGAGTTCTTTAAGTCCCAGATCACCTTCCTGGGCAACGTCATGTTTGACCAAGGCCAAATGATAACTCAAGACAAGGAGAAGGCAATTTGTGAGTGGCACACCCCCAACTTTGGTCAGAGACGTGATGAGTTTTTGGGGACGTGTACGTTCCTTAAAAGGTTTACATCCAATACTTTGGAGGTGGTGGCGCCCTTATATAAGGCGAATGGAGCAAAAGTGCTCCAATGGTCCCCGTTTTGCAGGATGCCTTCCAAGCAGTAAAGTGCACCCTATTGTTTACATCCGTACTTCACCATGTAGATCCTATAAAAGAGTTAAATGTAGCTACTTATGCCTCCAACTTCGCCATAGAAGATGCCTTGTTACATGTGGGTGGAGATGGTTAGAGTTTCCAATGGGATATTTTTCTAGGAAGATGCCCTTACCAGAGTTAAATTATGCATTATTGACAAAGAGTTAATATCAGTGGTTAAGGCGCTGACCTATTGAAGTCATCATTTGCATGGCTCATCCCTATCATTCCGCATCTGTACAGATCACCATGCCTTGTTGTACTACCGCAAATCTCAAGTCTTGACCCCATGGCAAACCTGCTGGCATGAGACCCTGGCCCAATTTGTATTTTCTTATGAGTTTACGAAGGGCAAGGAGAATGGTTTGGCGGATGCTTTGAGCTGAAACCCTGCGTTAGATCCAGATACAAAGGAGGTAGAAGTACACAACTTCACTTGATGATTCTGCCAGGTAGGATGGTTTTCCAACATACCTCACTCATGAAACACGGATTAGCACTTGCTCCTCTAGAAAATATGGAGTAACATGATATGTTCATAAAGGTAGTCATTTCACAGCCTTTGTTGGCTTAGTATAACATGGTCCTCGCCAAGAGCAAGTTAGATCAGGAGGATATTACCAGGGGTTACCACATAAAGGACGAGATTGTTTAGTTTTGAGGAAAGCTCATAAGTTATAAATGGACCATTCGCCTGGAAATCATCCAGAACTATCATGACGGAATCACCATTGGGCATCACGGGAAGGCTAAGACTCTAGAACTAATTTGCTGAACTTATAATTGTAGGAGTTAACCGCGCAGGTTGACAGGTATTGTAAGTAGGCTTGGTCTGCAACCAAATGGAACCCAATTGGCAATCTTTAGCAGGGTTGCTGGTACTAATTCAAATGGCTAAAAGGCCTTCAACTTCTTTACTAGTGAATTTTATTGTGAAATTCCTACGTCTGATGGCTACAATGCCATAATGGTAGTGGTGGACCAATTTATGAATTTCACTCACTCTATTCCTTAAAGAACCATGGAAACTGCAGCTGAGATGGCTAGGCTCCTCGTGTGTCATGTGTTTGCCCTTCACGGGGTGCACCAAGAGATAATTAGAGATAAAGGGCCCCAGTATACCTCTGTTTTTTAGAAAAATTATGCAAGACCCTTCAGATTCTCCCCTGCCATTCAACTGCCTATCACCCCCAATCAGATGGGCAGACTGAACAAGTGAATCAGTGCCTGGAACAGTTCCTGTGGTGTTACACTGCCGCAAACCATACAGATTGGGCTTCCCATCTTCCCATGGCCCAATTTACCTACAATAACGCCCAACATAAATCTATCAGTTGTCCCCATTTTTTGCCAACTATCGGTTCAACTCCGCCTTCAACATGGAGCTCAGCTGTGGATCCAAAGTGGAATTGGTGGTGGACTTTGTGAAGGCTATCAAAAAAGTACACCAGGGGGAACACAAAATTGGATGCAGCTATGAAAGCTTATAAAGGGAACGCTGATGGAACAGATAGGTCAGTCCTGTGTACAAGGAAGGGGATTGTTGAGACCATGGGGTTGATACCACATATCCCTTAATTTTTTGAGGCCAGAGGGCCTGAAGTTCCTGAGTGTTAGATATATGTTTTAATTTTCTTGGCCAAAAATCTTCACTCAGAATACTATGCCATGAGTGGTAAATACTTGATATATGTTCATCCCTAAATGGCTTTAGAGGATGGCCAAAATGTTAATGGCAAAATAGAGAGTATTCTTTAATTTTCTTAGAATCAAAATTATATGGGAGTTCAAGAAGGTTTTCTCATTAAATCAATAAGCATTCCCAAGCTAAGATCTATATTTGTTACCAATCGGGGATTTCTGCAGCAGGATGATTATCTTATTCAAATAGGATATACTTGACACATGGGTTGGGTTTGAACCCCAAGATTTAGAAGCTTGGGGGACTAATAGTCAATCACATAAGTCAGGGTTGATACCTGATGTTGGAAGGCTGTGGTTTTTGGTGGGGATTATCCCCAATAAATGTTTGGGTTATTTCATCAGATCAGTATTAATTACCTTCAGCTGACACATCCTAATCTCCAATTTGGGTAAGAAGCCTGACAACGCCCCCTCTAGATCTTGGAATAGGGGGAGAACGGACGGAGAAAGTGACTATGTACATGTTCTATTATGGTACCCTGAACGACCTCTACAATTGAGTGTTCGTTGCCCCACTTATAGATGAATTTGTAGGGCCCTAACCAGTTGGTGCCCAATTTGTTATTGCAACCTCCCAGTAAATGGTGGTAGAAAAGTACTAAGTCACCTTGGTGGAAAAAAGCAGAGGTTCATGTTTGTCATTAAACCGACTTGTTTCTCTACTAGTTTTAGCAGATAAGTTCTCAACAGCTAGAGCCTGGAGTCAAATTATTTCATTGGCAATGCTTCACATAGTAACTTCAAGGGCATCAGGTACTGCTTGATCTAACATGGCTTGCACTTTAGAAGGCAACTGGAAATTTCTTCCACACAGCGCTTGGAAGGGTGAATCTTAATTATTCAATGATAACTTATTCTGTATGCCAGAATTGAACTAGGAAAGTATTGGGGCCAGTGAAGAGGGTCAGTTGTGGCCATTTTCCAAAGGGCGGCAGTTAGGGTATCATTCACCCATTTTATCATTCAATTGGTTGCTGTATGGTATGAAGTGGAAAACATGGGTGGATCCCATCAGTTTGGCTAAGTCATTAACCAGCAATGAATGAAAACTTTGACTATTATTGGAGAGAATAAATTTTTGGGCACCTATGCTGGGTAATAATCCAATTATATAATAAGGTGGCAGTAGCTTTTGCTGAAGTGGAAGGTAGTGATATAGCTTCAATCCACTTAGTTAAATGATCCACGGCTAGGAGGAGGAACCAGTGACTATTAGAGGCTTAAGGAAAGATCCCACAACGTCATGTCTATTAATATTGAAGGATTCACAAGGTGGAATTAAAGGATGTTAGGATTGGGAATTAGGTCTGGCATGACTTTTACATACCAAGCAGGACTCTAATACATCTTGGACTGAAACAAGAATTCCTTCCCAATAGCATTGAGTCTTGAGCCACACGTAAGTTCTCCAAATTTTTATGGCCAACCTACCAATGTCCCTCCAATATGATTTCAGTTCAAGCTGAAGGTTGTATGTAGGGCAACCACTTATCAGTACACGAGTTTATACAGTTGGCCGTTTTTAACTTGAAGATTTGCCATTTTTTGCTAATTCCTTTTGAAGGGTCAGGGATTTGTCTTTCCATAATTGAGTTTAATTAAAGAGATTTTAGAGTTAATCTACTTCAGGGTCAGTTAAAATTAATATGGGAAGCTGGGATAGGCAATCCACGTTTTGGTTTATTGGCCCTGGTTGATGAATAATGAAAAAATCGTAGTTTTAAAGTTTTAACATCTTTGTGAACACCTTTCGTTGGAGTCCTTTATCTGCTGTAGCCATTGAAAGGAAGCATGGTCAGTAATTAGAGTGAAATGTTTCCATATAGATAAGGTCAGAAATGCTTACTAGCCAGTAGTCCCGCCAAGCATTCAAATTCTTTAACACTATAGTTGCGTTCAGCTCTGGTTAGGGTTGTGATATAGTAGGCGATAGGATGGTCAACTAAGTTTTTTATGCCTCAATAGTATGGCTCCAATGGCTATATTACTAGTATTGGTAAAGAGGAGATAAGGTTTACTAAAAATTAGGATGTATAAGTACTGGAGAGTGGGAGAGAGAGACGCATAATAGGTCAAAGGCCTGCTGTTGCTCTTCTTTCCACTGGAATGGTATCCCTTTCTTCAATAAATAAACTAGAGGCTTGGAGGTGTTGGCGAAGTTGGGAATAAACTGGCGATGTTATCCCGCCATCATCAAAAAAACTTGTACATCTCTTAGGGATTTAGGGAGGGACATCTTAGAAGAGCCAGGACCTTATTTTTATTGGGGATATTCCAGCTTTCATACTTTATATCCCAAAAATACATTTCATTCTGAAAGTTTAAGAATTTTTATGGCTTTAGTTTTAACAAAGCTTACCATAACTGCTGGAAATCTTTTTAAGAGATGATCTATGCTTTTGTTAAGGTTCTTAAAAACTAATATTATTGTTGAGATAAACTATTACACAAGAATATTTCAAATCACCTAAAAGTCTGTCCATGGCGCGTTGGAAGGTAGCAGGAGCATTACACAACCCCTGAGGCATTCAAGTGGACTCAATAATCCTTCGCTTGAGATGAGAGCACATTTTTCTTGATCTTCTGGTGACAAATCTACTTGCCAGTACCCGCTGGTGAGATTATAGCCAAAAAATAGTGGGAACCCAACATCAAGTGTAAGGAATCATCTATAAGTGGCAATGGATAGCTATCTGTTCTTGTTATTGAATTGATGTGGTAATAACCTATGACAACACGGTGACCACCATCCTTTTTACAAATTGATAGGAGTGGGGAGGCCCTGGGCTTTTAGAAGGTACAAGTAACTCATCTTCTAACAGTTGCTGTAGCTCTAAGGTCACTTGAGCTTCCTAAACTTTAGATTTTTGGTATTGCTGAGATTTTAATGTAGGGTGAACCTCAGTCTTAATTTGAAGAATTACCCCAGACATTTTTCTTTAATTTCTTGGTCCCAAGGAAAAATATCACAATACTATTTAAGGAGGTCTTTGACGTTCTGGCATTCATTAGGGGTATGATTGTCTTTAATTCTACTTTTAACCAGAGCTATGATGGGTAGGGGTATCAAATCCTAAATCTTGTAAAGAGCCAGAACAACTCATGTTAGCAATACTTTCAATGGGACATAGTTTTACATAAGCAATAGGGGCATACTGAGGGACTTGGAAGGTTTAGTCCGTTAGATTCTTTAATAAGATAGATATAGTTTTCCATAATCAGAATTTAAATCCCCAGACAGGTCAACGCTTCTCTAATTGAAGGGTTTGGGTGTCCACTTAGCTCTAAAATTGATTAGGAGGGATGTAAATCATGATCCCCAAATCCACAATATCTTGTGAGCCTGAGGGTATTGTAATTGGATGGAGGGCATACAGAGTGACCCCATTTTTGTCGTCTAAAGCCTCAGGGGGTAACTTAGTTATTTCTCCTAAGAGCTGATATTTAACTTTACAACTGGAGGACGGATATTCAATGATGCATGTTGTTTTTTGGGCTCCTTTACTTTTGACTGTAATTTTGAATTAATGGGATCTAATACCCTAGTAGTGAAAGGTATTTTTCTTTGTGGTTAATGATGCAGTTAAACTCCCGCATCAGTTGAAACCAATAAGCAACTCATAATTATTGTTTTTTAAAATGATAGTGGGGCAGTAACTAGAAGTTTCCCAAATTGGAGGGGCAAGGCATAATACGCCCTAATCGCCTTAAAAGGCTGATTATCTGCCATTACATACTCAGGTTTGTGAATCAATTCTGGTGCCATTTTTATCTTTCTTGTAAGTTGGGAAGATATAGCGTTAAATGTTGACTGGTATCAATTATTGCTAGGACTTTACCCTTGTGAACAATTACCACACTCAAACCACCAAAGATCAAAACTGGGGATTATTGGCTAGTTGACTGCTGTTAGGGATTTGCAGCAAAGCAAGTGAGGGTTTTTGCCATGTCCACACTTGGGGCTGTTCAATACTATTGAAGGTTTTTTATGCCAGCGCTTGGTTTATAAAGGAGCTGATCTCCAAAAATTTGTTGGGGTAACTGCCCAATATAAATATTGAAAGCTAAAGATCTCTATTACATTGAATGGAAAGATAAACATTGACAAAAAAATCTCTTTCTGCTAAGCATCACTTTTTGAAAATCAATTCAGCCTGAAATTTAGCTCCACTAAAGAGATTTACGAAAACTATTAGCAAATATGGCGGGAAACCCCGCAAAAGAACCCGCAGGCTATGCCAAACGAGCCAGCACCACCCCAAACGAAGCAACCCTCGGTTACCCACCTCAGGGTCAACCAGAATCACCCGCTCTCAAGCAGCAGCCAGGAAAGCAGGCACCACCCCCCAACCTGGAGCTACTCCACCTAGCGCCAGTTCACCTGATCGCACTTCTGCAACCTGCACGCCTAACAGCTCTGTGTGTGCTGCCTCCCACCAACCCGCTGGCCCCCTCAACCAAGGAGGCCATCACCCACGCTGTTTTAATGGCTCTGCTCAGTTAAATGCAACTCAGCCCATCCAGACATTCATCTCCCCCATTGTGTCAGCTAATTCAGCCCCATCTATTATTGCTGACGCCGTGTTTCTGGCTCCCTCCATGAGGGGCGATACCCAGCTACCTGGCCCCCAAATCCTCAGATGTAAGGTTGGATTAGCCGCACATTTTGGTTCATTAAGCACCAAATTGGGACAATCTACTCTTCCCAATGAGGATTCAAATGGTTCGGATTTTGGAACTTCACACCAGTTCCAATCTCACCCGTCCCATTTAAACCCCATAATTGGCACTTCTCAAGTCGGCACTTTATCTCAATATGCTGAAAACGACCAATTCACCAATCAGCCAATGAGTTTTGCCCATGAAATCATAGCAAATACTCGGGCTGAATTTACCCAAATAGATTGGGATGGTGATGAAACATCGCCCTCCTCCCAATTGGCTGGAGTTAATTCCAATCTGGATGAGACTCCCCAATTTAGCGAGGCCCAACAAACCGCCCCTCAATTTAATATGACGCCAGCAACTGCTGTAACATTCCAGCAACAAGGTAACTCCGCAAACTTGTCCAAACCACCAGCTCACACTCAACCCGCAATTGCAGCCCAAAGCAAACACAAACGTACTAAAGGAGCCACTGGGGCGTGGCAAAAACCTCTGGCACTAACGCTACCCAAAGCTGATCCCCGTGAAGTGCGTTTATTGCTGATGTTAAGAAGAAATGGGCTGAAACTAGAGCGCAAAAAGCTCTACCTCGCTCAACCCTCTCCCACGCAATTCGCCTTTATTATGGGCATAACCCTGTTGAATTCTATACAGAGGATTACTTCTCATACTTTGCAGCGATTGCGGAGACATTCCCAATTAACACCACCATCCATGAATCAGTGGAGGGCCACTACATCGATGTGGGCTTCACTGAAGCTGCCCTTGCTGACCATGCTGCCACCCTCCAGGTCATTATTCCACGCGGATCTCTTCGCATCTCCCGCACACGCTCTCACCTGGAGAAAATTTCATGGGTTACTTTTTCCAACCTACCAACGACTGTTGATCCTGAGTCTCTTAAACTGGCACTCCATCGTGGTTTAATGGAGTTTGGGTCTGTTCTTTCAGTGGACTTTAGTGTCCCCTCTTACTATGCTCCCACTCAAAGAGCTCGCACTGCTAGGGCATCGTTCATCCCCTCCCCCACTGTATCCCGTAACATTGAGGTTATTCCTCGTGTGGCGGTAGTTGGGGCATGCCCTGAGAACTTTTTTGTAGACCCTGATCAGGCGCACCCCCGGTGTTCATGGTGTAACGCCCTTGGACACCTGTATAGTGGCTGCACAGCTCGAAAACAAGTCCTCTTAGCCACCACCCAGGGGCCTAAACCAGGCCAAAAACGATCCCACGTGGCTGCAGCAGCAATTCCACAACCCACACAATGGGTTCCCGTTCAAGACCTGTCCCCTGAGGCCTTACGCCTAGCAGCTGAAACAGCTAACCCCACTATTGGTATGGGATACCTTCGTGCTCATGCCCCCCTTCCAATGGGCACCCCCTCCAATCTCCCAGAGTCAACTCCCTCTCTCACCAAGCGCAAGGCATCTCCCACAGGGTGCCCCTCGTCAGCCACCACCACTCAGGGCTCCGCGGCACCCCCACCAACCTCCACCAGCGATTTATCGCATCAACCCTTAGCTCCCAATGGAGCTATGCCCACCAGCATGGACTGGCAACCCGCGGCCTGCGGTAGAAGTGCCACCTCAAAGAATCCTACCCCAACCCCACAGTCCATTTTGCGCGGATCCTTTGAAGTGTTGGAGGAAGTGAATATGGACTCAGACTCATCAAATGGGGACACCGCGGAGGTCACCATTGAGCACCCTCAGGTCCTTCCCCTGCAACGGAGCGGGGGCAGCATCCTAGGCTGGCTTACTGGGTCCTCCGCCCCCCACCCTCTCCTTCCCCTCAGAACCCTCGACGCTCCTCACGGATTGCAGCTAATAGTCAAGCTAAAGGACTCAAAACTAGCCGCCTCACAGCAGCAGGTTTAAGCGCTGGCAACCCCCAGGACATGGAGGGGAACAGCTATGAGTCCCATGGCAGCACCCTGGCCCTGCGATCCATCAACGCAAATGGGTTGCGGGACTTTAAGCGGAGAGCCCGCCTCCTCCGAAACTTCAGGTCAGCACAAATTGACATCGCTGCTGTCCAGGAGCCCCATATCCTCCCCCACGAACAATCTGCATGGAATGAACAGTTTGGAGGCAACTCCTTCTGGACAAACCATGCCGCCCTTATTGTTTTGAATCCTCGGGTTAAAACCCATTCTTTTTCACAATATCTAGGTGGCCGCCTCATACTGGCCAAACTCACCACTCCTGACTTCTCCTTCTTCGCTGCAAGCATCTACCTGCCTAATGCAGGTCAGGAGCAAAATCGGCTCTTGGAAGAGCTCCTCCAACTCAATCTCCCACGGAATACAGTCCTCTTAGGAGATTTCAACACAACCATAAGTCGCGTCCGTGACTCTTACCCCCTGCAGCAAAGAAAGCCCTGGATCAAGTCGCCTCCAGGATTTCCTTCGCCTGAGTGGCTTTATAGATGCGCTTCCACCCTCCGCGTCTGGCCTAGGTTGCATGACTAGGATCCAGTATGATGGAGGAGCTTTCCAGTCAGCGTCACGCATAGATATGGCACTGATTGGCCCCCTGCTGATTGGCCGCGTCTCCTCTCCCATCTCTCGTGACAACCATCTGAGTGATCACAGGTCACTCACCGTTGTCCTCACCACCACACTTAGACCGTCGCGTAGGTTCTGGCCTAGGGTTGCCCCAGCTCTTCTCAACAACCCCTTCACTAAGGAGAAGCTGTCTATGACCATCCGGGAGACTCTCCCCCCACCACACCTGCTTGACCACAAGGCTAGATGGGCGGTGACCAAGGAGGGCATCACCCGCGTTGCTTACAACTGTGCCAAAGCCCAGATGACTGCAGCTCGCGCCAGAGTCAAAAGGGCGGAAGCCAGAATCAGACATCTATAGCGAAACTGCCAGCCTTCGCCCTCTCCCAGATGGTTGGAAGACTGGGAAGCGGCGCAGGAAGCACTCCGCTTGGAGCTCACACTGCAGGAAGAACGGGCAGCAAACTTTACCATCTCTTTACTATGCTCAATGGGAACGCCCCACCCGCTTCTTCTTTCAGAAACAGAAAGCACGGTCAACAGCGCAGGATATTACTGCACTGAAGATTGGCACTACAAACACTTCAGATAAGGAGGAAATCACGTAGGAACTACACCGCTTCTACTCCAGCCTCTTCCATGCCACCCAGGTGGACCCATCGGACATCCAAGACTTCCTGTGGCGGGCTCCAGAGCCGCCCATTGACCCACGGGCTGATGAGGCTCTACTGGCGCCTATTTCCATCCAGGAGGTGATGGAAGCCCTTCTGAGATCCCCACGGCTTAAAGCCCCAGGCACAGACGGAATACCCTTTGAGGTGTACCTTCTGGAGCCTGCAGTGATAGCCAGAACCCTCCGCGACCTCTTCGCTGCACTCTTGGTGAATGGCGAGGTCCTCCCCGACTCCAGAGGCTCAATCATGACCCTCATTCACAAGAAGTCAGACCGTGAGAACCTGGCGAACTGGCGCCCCATAGCGTTGATCAACACAGACCACAAGATTTTCACGAAGCTTCTGGCCAACCGCATCACCAAATGGGTTTCACCTCGCCTCTCCCCATCCCAGCACGGTTTTATTCCGGGGAGGTCGTTATGGGACAACTATAATGACCTTCACGTGACTTTGACTGCTAACTCTCATAAGGTGAATGGCTTTGTGGCTCTCCTGGATATGGAGAAAGCATATGATCGGGTAGCCTGGAAGTATATTGATGCTTCCCTGGCCCGCTTCCATCTTCCACCCGCAGCTAGGCGCTGGATATCAGCGCTCTATGACCAGCTCCACACCAGAGTCCTGGCGCCAATGTGTTTTACAGTGGCAGTACCAGTTGGACAAGGTCTCCGGCAAGGGGACCCCCTGAGCCCTATCCTTTTTAACATCACCCTTGACCCCCTCTTGGCCTCCTTACAGGACAAGCTAACAGGGATTCTGGTCCCAGGTAAAGCCCCCACACGCACCATGGCATTTGCAGATGACACTGCCATTGCATTTGGCTGCCCTGGGGATGTTGCCCTCGCTGCTGTGACCATTGAGAGGTACACCAAGGCGTCCAATGTCATGGTCAACACCTCCAAGACAACAGTTGTACAGGTCGGCTCCCCCACCTTCCCCCCACCATTTGGTATTGAACCTGAGCGTTACCTTCCGTCACCTGGGCGTTCTCACCAACCAACAAGGAGTTGCGCTGAAAGACAATGAGGACTTGCTCCTTGCAGCAGTTAACTCCAGGATTGCCAGCTGGAACCGGCGGCACATCACCCCCCAGGGTCGAGCTCTGATGGTCAATGTGTTCCTCCTCTCCAAAGTCTGGTTCATAGCGCACGTCTGCCCATTCACAGATGCCTTTTATACGCGGCTCAATGTACTCCTCCGCTGTTGGATCTGGGGCTCAAACCATCCACCAATGGCCCTCTCAACCATTGCCCGACCCTGCAATGAAGGGGGCCTAGGGCTTCTGGACACGCGATCCCACGCCACCACAATCTTCCTGAAGTTCCTATGGCCGATTGTCTGCTGGGACGCGACCCCCATGCCCCAATGGGCGCCCGCCCTCCGCCAGTCAGTGTCAGCAGCTCTGGGTCTTCCTAGAGCATCTCTGACCTCATTAGTGGAGTGGCTCACAAACCACCCAGGCCATCGCCTAAAACCATCCTCATCCCCCTACTGGAACCAGGCTCTCCTTGCCCTGAAACGAGTAGGCGCGCGGATCCACCATGCCTTCCCATACAGAAGGGAAGGCCCTGGCCTCAGCCCACGTCGCCATGCAATTGTGCACAATGGACAAGTTGTCACAACTCGCCTCAACCCCCAAGATCGTCCTCCCATCCGCCCAAGACTCCTTGAGCTCCTCCCTACCTCCGTGAGATTCAACCTTAAAGAATTGTGGAAGGATGTCTATCACCCCATCCTGTCAGCAAAGGTGTCCAACACCTTATGGAGGGTGCTCCACTGTTCATACAGGACAGGGGACTGGACTGGCCCTACCTTCCAGCACCAAAGCTGCCCCCACTGTGTGGAGCCTATTGACTCCCACCTCCATCGTTTTTTCACCTGTCCAGGTGTCGCCGCATTTTGGCCAAAGGCCCGCGCGCTCCTCCATGCTCAGCCCTGGTCTGGACACCCTGTGCAAGACCTCATGTTTGAGCAGACATTGCCTGGTTGCCACCGACCCCTCCATGTCCTCGCCTATGCCACAGCCATCTGGACCATCCACAACTCCTTCCTTCGTGCTGCCTTTGACCAGCAGGTGTGGACCCTTCCACACATGATCACCCACTTTCAGGTACACTTTGAGATGGCCCTGAAGGTCTGCACTATGTCGCCAACCCTCCCCCGCTCAGTTGTCACTGCAGCATGGCTCTGGCGCGCAAACCCCCTCCCTTTCTCGATCCTCCTCCCTCCCCTTCCCTCGCCTCAGGCTCTTAGGAGCCCAGGCTTAATTCAATAAACATCGATGAATCCCCCTTGGGTTGGGACCATCTAGTACTAAAAAAAAAGAAGATAAACATCGACTTCTGCCTGGGCAGCTATCACAAAACATCCTGAGGTGCTGTAATGAAACTAGATCTAGAACAAGGGTCTTGAGGCACTTGAGTGTTGTCAGCATAGGGAAAACTTGCCCTATAATGACTGGTCTTTTAACAACTTGTTCTGGCAACTGCAACAAAAGGGTGCAGCATGGTTGGGTTTCTTGCAGAAAGTGCAGAATAATTCAGGTGCAGGGGGATTGGGGGTGTAACAGCTAATACTTGACCTGTGGCTTATTTTTAAAACGAGTTGGACCAGTGGGTTTATGTAGTTTGGCAGGAGCTTCTATAATGGCTTCTTTTATTTGAAGGAGTGAATCAAGTTAGACTTCACCGCTTTAGGATAAAGTAGAATATTAAAAATATTTCTAAACGCCAAAAATGAAGCGAGGATACATCATCTAACGTTAGACAATTCCCTGCAACCAACCTTTGAGTCTCAAGGTAAAAGTGATGTGCAAACTCATAGATGGTCTCTCCCTGACTAAGGCTTATTCCAATAAAAGTTTGTTTTATGTTTAATAATGTTAGATTGCTCCCAAATTCCTAACCAGGGAAGACTTGGCTTCATTACACATACAGCAATGCATTGGATGAGAGTCTTAATGTCCTGAGCCATGTGGCTAAGACAGTTCGTCAGGTCTGAGCCATTAATGGTCAGTTGCTTCTTCCAAGCGCTTTTATAGCAATATAATAAAAAGAAGATGCTCCCCTCTCCAAGGAAGTACTTTTCTTTGAATGAGGGTTTAAATATACCACTAGGGGGTTGGAGGCTGGATGACATGAACAAGCACTGGGACTGCGCTTTCACCTAACAAAGAAGCGGTATCATGGAAAAACTTGTGAGGATGAAGAGCATTCACTTGACTTTGCAGGTTGTTAATATCTTTAATTACTAAATCTACTTGATCATGGATGGCACAAAGAGCCAATTTTGTGGTGACAGGCTGGTTTAATAGTTACATTTCGTTTTTTAACTCAGCAGTGTCATCTTGGAGTTTAAGTTGATGTTTCTCAGTGGCAAGCACTCTTTGCTCCAAATCACATACCACAGTAGGTATGGCTGCCAAGTTCTTAAGGCGCATAATGAGCGGTAAGGGAAATTTTAAAGGAGAGAGGAACTCCATTTCAAGTGATTTGGGCTCCTTGGGCAACGCGTCCTAATTGGACATAGGGATTTTTAACTTACTGAATTAACGCCTGGAGGCATTCATCAGGGATGAATGGGTCAGCACTAGGACTAGGAGGACCGGGGGGTCCCTGTCCACCATCATGTCTGTTACAAACAGGGGGTCCAGTGGGTCCCATACACCATCATGTCCATCACAGCCGGGGTCTGCGTTCACCAGGCACTTTTTGTGGCCCTGTAAAACGGAAGATATTCTGGCCATCACATACTTCATAGATCATTTCTTCTAACAACTTGAGGCGTTTGTCCACAGAGGTCATATAATTATCAACTTCGGTTTGTTACTTGAGGGTATAATCATAAGCTGATTATGAATGAAGACCTTTATTTGACTAAAACAATTATTAAGTTCCATTTGAACGAAATTCATGATCCCTTAATCCAGATGGGCTAACACGACTTGTATCTCATTAACAAGCTGCCAAATATCCAATATAGAGTTAAGGTTTTCATTGATGAACTGGGAGGCATATTGGTAGAATTGGAGAAGTTGCAAATGTATTGTCTCCAATAACTGAACACACAGAGTAGTTCCTGATGATGGAACCTGGCTACTTGGAGTAGATGGTACAAGGTGAGATGTACAAAGTGATGCAGATAGCGTTCCATACGTCCATCTTGACCTGATCTACATCAAGCAAATAAATTTAGGCAATATCATCATAGGGACCATTACTGCAAGAGCCTATCTTCTATTAGTTTGGCCTCCAGGGACAAAGGCACCAGATAAGAGGAGCTGGAGGGCTTTGGCAAATTCTAATAAGTGTATGTGTTATTGCTTTGTGGATGAATCGTGGAGGATGTAAGTTTTTGAGGATTTACTCACTTATTTTATGTCTTGCTTCAATAGACAGGAAGAGTTTTGGCTGATATATTCTAGATTCTGCTATGTGTCTTATAGTATTTCCTAACCTTTCTGAAGCTCACAAAGCTAAACAATAATAATTGACCCTTCAGGTCTCTTCTGGTTAATTTTTCCCTTTCCAAAAAGGAACTCTCCTGATGCAAATGATAATGACAATCTCCCCTGAACGCTTGTATACACTTCTTAATATGAAGATTGAATTTATGTAAGATGATATAAGATGAAAATATGATTATATGGAAAGATAATGATTATATTTTAGGGACAGACGCCAGTATTTTATACCTCTAGTGCATCTCCTGGCAATACTCATCTATTATATGAGTATATTAAAGCCATGCCAACCTGCTATGGATTATGGCAATGGGTATTAAAAATCCTGTAAGTTAATTCAGCCCTTGCGTTAACTTAATTACAATCATTTCAGCCTGCTTTAAGCACAACTACTTTCATAGTTGGGAAGATTTTTAGGCTTAATATTAACACTTCAGCGGTGTATATTCGCCTTTCAACATACCCAATTATGTTTCATCATACAGCTGAAGAAAGACAATAAATGGGGGAAAAGAATATATGAAATTTAAATAATGACGCACCCTTAATTGGGACATCAACAGAACTCTCAATAGTATTAGGTACTCCTTATTTGTGCCATCCATGTGCAAGTACTATCATGCCAATTATGATGATTGACATACATAAAATTTAGAATTCATTAATCATAAATGCATTAGAGTCGAAAATGCAATTAGTTTTGTGCCATAAACTCACTTGGTTCACCCAAATGGATCCCATAATCATCCATAATGATATTATATCATAGCTATTATTAGCTATGATAATTGGGTTGTTTAGAAGCAATTAAGGGGGTTTTGAGGTGAATCTGATTTATAAGATTATGCAGATAAATTGGGAAGGATCAAAGGATCCATCAACGGGAGTTTTTTTATCAACATTGATGGTTTTTCTTAAAGGGTTTAAGTTTGAGTCAACCATAAAATCTAACAGAGGGTCACCTCCTCAATGGGGGAAATAGAATGTTGTGGGTTGCCAATGTATCTCCTACGTGCATTTTAATTGCTCAGTCACTAAATGGGTGGCTTATGATATGTGGCTTTTTCCAAAGTCAAATTGTAATTGTCCATTATTTATTATCCTTATATTTTTACTGTGAACTTGAGGTGAATCTGGAAGGGAGAACCAGTATTGTTGTGACCATGAGGTTGATACCACGTATTACCTAATTTTTTTGAGGATAGGGGACACAGAAGTTCCTAGGTGTTGGATTATATGTTTTCTTATCTTAGCAAAAAGTCTTCACTCAGGATACTATGCCTTGAGTGGTAAATCCTTGACATATCTTTGTCCTAAATGACTTTAGAGATAGTCTAAAAGGTTAATGGCAAAAAAGAGAATACTCTTTTCTGCTTAGAATCAAATATATACGAGAGCTCAGGGAGGTTTACTTGTTAGATCTCCAAAAGTCCCAAGCTAATATCTATATCTGTTAACAATCGGGGATTTCTGCAGCAGGATGATCATTTTATTCAAATATGATTCACTTTCCACATGGATTGGGGTCAAACCCTAAGATTTAGAAGCTTTGGGGGAGTCATAGTTGTCCGCATAAGTTGGGGTTGATCCCATGATGTTGAAAGGCTGTAGTTTTCATAGGGTTTATCCCCAATAAATGTTTGGGCTATTTTGTCAGATCAATATTATATTATCTTCAGCTGAAACATCTGATCTAAAATTTGGGTAGAAGTACCAACAGGGATCTCATGATGCTTGATGCTAGAAACATCTCTATCAAGCAGCCATGCAAAAAGCTGGGACCAAAGAGGGCTAGGGCCTTACCACATTTTCAGAAAGGTGGGCCACGCCTTAAACAGTTGGATATACCCCTCATTCTAAGTCTTTGCTGTATCTCATAAAAGCTGACTTTGTTTGAGAGCCCCCACTAGAGACTCCAGAGGCTTATCTTGTTGATGGAGTGCCCGAATGGGAAGTGAAGGAGATTGTAGCCTCCCACCATGTAAAAAAACAACTTGAGTACTTTGTATTATGGAAGGGATTTGATGCAGTGGAGAACAGTTTGGTACTAGCGTGAAACAGCGCCCATTCCCTAAGATATAATTGAAGTTTTCCATTAGCGTTTCCCTGAGACTGCAGGACCCAAGTCAAAGCAACCCATCTTTGTAATAAAGCTGTCCGCTGTCCACAAGAACTTTTTCTATAAAGCCCCTGGAGGGGGTGGATTCTTAAAATAATGAGAGGGTAATGTCATTGATTCATGAATAATTGAGAGCACAGACTATAAAGACAAGGTTGGACGTCAGGAGGCTAAAAAGGTCAGGTTGCAAGGCCTTCCTGACTTAAAACATACCCTGGACCAATGCTGGGTACAGGCGAGATATGCCTAGGTTGGTCCTTGAATGTGCATGATGTTTGGCCCATTGTTACAGCTAGTGCGTTAAAATGCACTAGCTACATTATGAACAAAGATGGTTTGATTCAGTTGCTTGAGGGAAAAGGTTTTGAAACCTTTTTATTTATAATATTACAAATGCGGGTAGGATCCAGTTGCACTTATTAACTTGAGTGAAGACTATCTTGAGTTACCATTCCATGTCTGATGGTAATGTACGCCTATTGGTTCGTTTAGGCTTAGTACCACTCCCACAGATTGATGGCTCTCCCCCATATTTAAATTATGATCCATGAGACCAACTTTCCTTGTTGGTCGACTTCCTAAATAAAAAATTACCATTAATTTTACGTTTTTTTGCATGGTCCTTTGGGTTAACCTGTGCGTGGACATCCTCAAGGAGGTCTCCAACAAAATTGGCTTTTTATTTAACAGAAGTAAAAACAGTATATAGTTCACCTCTGGGCTGCCCTCGTCCCCTCCAAATCAAGGCAACCAAGCACCCAGCACCAATCTCCACTTGGTTATGGACTCCCCTTTGGAGTCCAACCAGTTTTGTTGTTTATTTGTTATCTTCTATTATAAACTGCGTTGTACACCCTTTCCCTGGGCCTCTTTTGATACAGAACCATATATGGTGCCTTGTTTAAATCTTTCTAATGACTAGTACCCTGGCAGTGTGGCTGAGCATCCCGCACCACCTTGCTGGGAATGAGAGAGTTACAGACACTCTCTTGACAGACAGCTCACAACTACTCAGACAAATAAATTTTAAAACTATCAGACTCAATGCCAGTCAGTCAGTGTTGGAGTTTTATTAAGTAGATTTATGTTTAGTTTCTTGTGAGCAATTGTTTACTTTTGGGTGAGTAATTTGGTGAATTGTTTGATATATAAGCCAATTTTCAACCACTCACTCAAATATATTGAACCTATCAGACTCAGTGAATTCAGATTCACCAATTCTCATCCATTTGCCCAAATAGATTGAACCTATCATACTTAATGGTTTCTTATGTCAGTCAGTAATCACATCAGTCATTCAGTATTTGTGTCTTAATAAGTTATTTGTCAATCAGTAAATTAGAATAGATGGCAAATAAAATCAACTAGATCTAATAAATGAATTATTATAAATGTAAATTAGGCATTTTATCATGGATTGACTAATAAATTAACTGGATTTTATAGAAATGAATTAATGTAGATGGTGCTTAGTAAATTTAGCATAGTTTAACCAATAAATCTAACCTATCAATATTATATATATTGACATGATATATGTCATATGGCTGGGGAGTATTAAAAGTCCAGGCAAGTATGAGATCATAGTATAAAAGGCTTAAACCAATATTAATGGGTATCATTTTTGCATAAATAAAGAAAATAAATTAAATAGATTTAATAAATTGAATTTTTAGATGGCAATCAGTATTTTAACATAGAATGACTAATAAAACCAATCAGATTTGTTATATGAATTATTTTAGATGGCAATTTGCAAATTTAGCATAGATTAACCCATAAAACCAACCAAATTTATAAAATGAGGTAATATAGATAGATATCAGAAAATTTACCATTTTTTCATAAAATCAACCAGATATTAAAACCAAAATAATTTGAAACATGTCAACCTTATACCTGTCAAGAGAGTGTCTATAGTTCTCAAAAGCCCAGCGTGGTAGTGCTTGGTGCACAGGACCAACGTAAGGGAACTAATAGTCAACATTGTAATAAAAAAATCGTCCAGAAGAGGATTCTGGAGATAAGAAGACATAAGGCGATGGCATTGAGCTTAGTAAGAGTAATAATGAGTAAGACTATTTGCAAAACTTGGCCATGCCCTAGAGGGCTGTTACTAGCCAAGGTTGGCACTGGGGTAGGGTGCACTAATGACTAGGTTTGGAGGGAACCTGGTAGAATCAGCGGTGTACCTGAAGCTTTGATAATTGTAAACAAAATAAACTGGCTAACACTTTGCAAGACCTCCTCAAAGAGGTCCATGCACAGGTGCGCCCAAGTCCATATATATAAAAAACGTAAAACAACTATGGGGTTTATTTTGAAAGATGCTCAACTAGAAACGTTGGTTTTGAGCAAATATCCTTAAGCCAACTTGGGGAATTTTTGGATTTGCAGAAGTGATACTAAGCTTATTATACCAATAGGCGCACACTTCCATCTGAAAGGGTCACATACCTTAAAGTTGACTTTGCTATAGTAAATGACTGAAGTTTTACCTGACCTGAGCTTGCAAATTTTGTAAATGGAATGAGTTTCAAACCCCCGTTCCCCAATTAAATGAATTGTACCATTATTGTTTAATTTAAAACTCGTTCATTTTAGACCTAAAGCTGAAACAGGGGTCTAGGCTTTAGCAAATCACTTGTACCAATATGGGTGTACCTAGCCTGTACCCAGCGTTGATCCAAGGTGTGCTTGAGATCAGTAAGGGCCTGAAGTTTCCCTTCTGGACCTCCTGCTGACCAGTCTTGTCCCTGCTGTTTGTACCCTCTATAAGGTCATGTAATCATGAAATTACCCTCTCCTCTTTTTTGGGCTCCACCCCATCCAGGAGCATTCACCTGGAAAAGTTTTTTGTGAGCTGGGGCCAACTTCATAGCAGCAACGTCTTGGTTAGACTTCAATCCTGCAGCCTTGGGGAAACGCTTGTGGAATGCTTCAATTAAATCTTAGGCATGGGCACAGTTGCGCATGAGGACCCAACTGTCCTTCACTGCATCAAATCTCTTCCAGGATATAAGATACTAAAGACTTCTTCTTACCTGATGAGAGGCTACAATCTCCTCCACTTACCATTCTGGCGCCTTATCCATAAGATAAGGTTTGAGAGTCTTCGGAGGGGGGCCCTCAAACAACGTGAGCTTGCTTACATGGAATTTTAAGAAGATTCAAAATAAGGGGGAAGATCCAACTGGTACGAGGCATGGACCACCTTTTTGACAATGTGGTATGGCCCAATCTTCTTTGGTCCCAGTTTTTTACATGGTTGCTTGATTGGAATGTTTTTAGTATCCAGCATCACGAGATCTCCTTTCTTGTACACAGTCCAACCCGTCTCTTAACATCACCATGCTCCTTTTAAGTCTTCATAGCTGCATCTAAATTCGTGCTCACCCCTTGGTGTACTTTCTTGATCATTTTTGCAAATTTCACCACTGATTCCACCTTGGATCCACAACTGGGCTTCATGTTGAAGGCGGGATTGAAGCCATAGTTGGTGAAGAAGGGGGAACAACTTATTGACGCATGTTGTGCGTTGTTAAAACTGAATTGGGCCATGGGGAGATGGGAAACCCAATCTGAGTGATCTGCGGCAGTGTAATACCGCAAGAACTGTTCCAAAAACTGGTTCACTCGTTCAGTCTGCCCATATGATTGGGGGTGATAGGCATTTGAATAGCAGGGAGGATTTTAAGAGTCTTAAACAACTCTTCTCAAAAGGCAAAGATAAACTGAGGCCCCCAATCGCTAATAACTTCTTGAGGGACCCCATGAAGGGCTAACACATTAATACAAACAGCCTAACCATCTTCGCCACGGTGACTGTGGTTCCGCAAGGAATGAAGTGGACAAACAGCATAAAACGGTCCACCACCACAATGATAGCATCATAGACATCAGATACAGGCAATTCGACAATAAAATTAACCATTAGGGAAGCCCAAGGACCATCAGCCTTTTGAACTGGTATCAACAACTATACTAAAGGCTGGCAATTCAGTTCATTTTGTTGCAGACTAGGCACTCTTTACAATATCTGCCTACCTGAGCGGATAATCTCTTCCAATTTTAAGTGCAGCGGATAAGCTCAAGGGTCTTTGCCTTCCCAGGATGACCAATGGTAATTCCATCATGATGGTCCCAGATGATTTCCAGGCGAAGTGGTCCATCAGGAACTCATAGACCCTGAAACCACACCATCTCATCCTTTACGTGGTAACCTCTGGTAATATCCTCCTGATTCAATGTGCTCTTTGCAAGGACCATTGTATATTCAGCCAATAAAGGCTGGGAAAGGACTGCCTTCCAAAACATACCATATTCCTACAGATTTTCTAGAGGAGCGAGCGCTGGTCCATTGGCCAATTGACCAAGTAGAGGAAAGTTAAAACATAATATTACCTGGTAGAATCACTAAATGGGTATTATGAACCTCCACCTCCTTAATATTGGTATCTAGTTCAGGGTTACAGCTCAAAGCATCCGCCAAACTATTCTCCTTGCCCTTTATAATCTCATAAGAACACACAAATTGGGCAAGGGTCTCATGCCAGCAGGTTTGCCATGGGGTCAAGACATGAGGTGCGCGGTAGTACAGTAAGGCATGGTGATTTGTACATATGTGGAAGTGTTGGGATGAGCCATTCAAGTGATGACGCCAATAAGTCAGTGCCTCAACCACTGCTGATAACTCTTTATCATACAAGGCGTAGTTTAACTCTGGTAAACATCTTCCTAGAAAAATATCCCGCAGAGTGCTCTATTCCATCTTCGCCTAATTGTATAAAGCTGCCACTATGGAAAAGTTGGAGGCATCTGAAGCAACAATAAACTCTTTATTGGTGTCGACATGGAAAAGAATGGAAGTGGACAGCAACGTACACTTTACTTCTTGGAAGGCATCCTCCAAAACGGGGGATCAATGAAGTACTTTTGCCCCACTTGCCTTTTAAAAAGGCGCGGCAAATTTAGGAAGGTTTTTTGTGAACTTCTTAAGGAACGTAAATGTCCCCAAAAAGCTTCTCAATTCCTTAACTAGAGTTGGAGTGGGCCACTCATGAATCGCCTTCTCCTTGTATGGAGTTATCATGTGCCCTTGGTCAAACATGACGTTGCCCAGAAAGGTGACCTGGGACTTAAATAATTCACACTTACATATTTTCACGTAAGATTGCAGCCCTCAAACGCTCCACCACCTGCCAAAGGTGTACTGCATGGGACTCATTGTCAGGGGAAAATGCCAAAATATCTTCCATATAAGCTACTGCGCATACCCCAGTAGGTCCCCAAAGCCACATCAATAAAATGTTGAAAGATAACAGGGGCATTTTTAAGCCCAAAGGGCATAGCCTGATATTGGAAGATTCATTTTCTGGTATGGAATGCGGTCAACCACTCCTGGACCTTCTTGATAAGGATCTGATTGGATGCATTTAAACAATTTAGCTTGGAGAAGACTCGCGCCTTCTCCACATAGCGTGAAATCTGTGAGTCCAGGGGGATGGGATGTAAGTCTGGTACAGTGACGTTATTGAGATTCCCATAATCTATGCAGGGGCGTAATGTACCATTGGCCTTCTCAACAAAGTAAAGTGGGGAACATACAGGGAGGGTGCACTGATAAATAGCACCTTTGGCTGACTGCTCCTTAACCCCTACAAGTAAGACTGCTTCCTCTTGTACTGTCAATTGATAAATTTGGTAAGATATATGCACCAAATCAATGACGAGCTTAAATTTGCAATCAAACTATGTATGATCTGGTAGTGCATTGGCTGAAGCTGCATCAAAAGAAGATATCAATTCTTAAAAAGAAAGGTAAGGGAACCTCCAACGTGGGCTTCAACAACGGGGCAAGACTGAGAGTGTGAATAATGGGCCAGCGGGGCAAATTGCCCTGAAAGTTGGCTTCAGCCAAAAGAACAAACAACTCGTGACCATTCTTCAAAGTTAAGGATAAGGTATTTTCTTTCAAGTTAGTCCTGACGTCAAACTTTCGCCACCATTCCACTCCCAAAATAATGGGGTATAAAAGGTTTTTGATAGCTTGGAAATGGTCTGTCAAAAGATACTTGCCCACTTGATAATCCACCAACCCTAGTACCTTCAGGGTGGGAATACCTTGAGAAGCCCCTCCTCTAACCATACCACCTGGAAAGTAACTAAGCTCAAGGTAGTCGGCTAGGTTTTGGTCAATGAAATTCTCATAAGTTCCAGTATCCACCAAGATAGTAGTACTAATCTTACCTGAAGGGGATAAGAGGGTAGCAGTTACTAAAAAATAAGCTGAAGATCTTTATTTAAGGCAGAGAACGCCAACACTTCACCATCAAACTCTTCTTCAGGGTTGTACATACCCTCAGGATACGTTTTACATCAAAAATGGAGAGGGATAGTTGGCCAATCTTACTGCTGAGGCCACATATCCCACCATATCTTCAGCAACTGCATAAAAGTTTTTGTAGATCAATTGTAACACCTTCTCCACATCTCAAGTTCCGCAGATCATGGTTATAGTTAAGTGTGGGTTTTCTGGGGTGATCTGATATACTGAAATGGGGTCCATATATGAGCCATATGGGTAGAGACATGGCTTGGTAGTATGTGGAAACGTCATCATAAAATGCATTTTGGGTCGCAAACATCCCAATACCCATTTCAATGATGGGTTGTATGATGGTAACTCTGGAAGTTTTGAATTACACTACCTATGGGCAGGTTTTCTCTCAGAGTTAGTTTAAATGGATTCTCCAAAAAGCAATAAATTAAAGTAAAAATAGGTTATAAATTGACCTAATTTATATTATCAAAAGGATAGGATATTTATAGGTTTCGAAATGGTTCATGTTCTATCAGAGCTAATTAATTGCTGTGTGTTTGCCTTTCAATCAATTGATCAGGATGAAACTGATTGATCTTATTAAACTTGATAGATTTCAATAAATTATGCTCTCCTTCTGATGATGATGGGGGAATTGATGGAGTAGAATTTTTGGAGACAAGAGAATTTGGCGAAATCATGACACTTCCCTCATAAAGATTTGATTGCAGAGGAGGGTGAATTATTAAAAGCCTGGTGTGAATATGATTTATCTCTATGCCAGTATCAACATGAACAATTAAATACTCTAGTCCTTTTCAAAGTATAGCTCAATAAGGACCAGACCAGTTGGATCCTAACTTCTCAGTTTTCCCACCAGGCTGAAAGTGATAAACATAATGCAATCCCCAATTTGGTATTCAGGTAAGGTGGGTTTATGTTGATTTGGTTCTTTGAGTCTCCCATTGAGTGGTTACTTTAATTTCATGGCTTGAGCTTGAAGATGAATAATCTCATCAGCCATATTTCTCATAATTAAATCAGAGTTTTCTGGTATGCTTTCACAATTATTGCTTGAACACTAGAAGGGACTGAAGGATCCCGCCCATACATGCACTTAAAAGGTGACCTCAGGATAACGCGATGATAGCTTATCCTATATCCAAATAAAGAACTAGGCAAATAAAAATTCCACTGAGATGGATCAGTAGAAGCCATCTTCCTTAAAGCCAAAACTAGAGTTTCTTTGACTAGTTTAATGGCCCCATTTGTAGAAGGATTGTATGGTATGACAATTCATTTAGAATTGTTGAATAATTTAGATAATTCCTGTAAAAGTTGCGAGGTAAAATTAGTCCTATTATCTGACATAAGGACCTTGGGACACCCATGTTGAGAGATGATGTGCTGGTATAGGAATAGCGCCGTAGTTTTAGCTGAGGGGGTGGCAATGGAAATGGCCTCAACCCATTTAGTTAAATGGTCAACAGCCATAATAATGTACTAATGTCCATGCAATCCCTGAGGAAAAGGACCTACCACATCGATGCTTACCACTTCAAACGCTTTAATTGGGGGAATAACTTGATGTTGATAGGTAGGATTGGTAGTTCCAAACTTTTACAGATAAGGCATGAGTCAAGGGTCTTTCAGATGAACTCAGTTATGTTATTCCAATAATATAGGGTTTTCAACTATTCTTGAGTTTTCTTTAACCCGCTATGGCCTACTTGCTCAAGGTCCTTCCATGACAGCATGAAATAATGAGTTTGGGTGCAAAAAGGATAACCACTTGAATTTGACCTTTTTATATAAAACTCCTTCCCAAATATTAGTATCTTTGATAATAGATTTTAGAAAGGCTTAATCTTCTTCAGACTCTCAATCCCACAACTCAGGCCGCCCAATGAGATTATATAGGCGTTCTTCATTCTCCAATTCCAATTCCAAAGTCAAAGTAGGCATTTGGGATAGACCATCAGTATTCTGATGTTGAGCACCTAAATGATGAACAATGGAAAAATCGTAAATTTGCAATCTTAAAGCCCAATGTGACAATTTCTTTTTTTTTTTTTAGTACTAGATGGTCCCAACCCAAGGGGGGGGATTCATCGATGTCCAATGTGACAATTTCTCTGTCAGGATCCTTCATATTCTGAAACCATCTTAAAGAAGAATGGTCGGTAATAACAGTAAAATGGTTACCATATAGGAAGGGACAAAAAAAGTCCAATTACCCGAGTACTCTGAGGTCCTTCTGTGCCATATTCTTCATAATGAGAAATAACGTGCGTTAATTTGATCTGATTGATAAATTTTGAAAAGACAACATTTACCAGAGATCCCATATCAATGATAGCTTTGGCATGGACTTGATTAACTCAGAAGTCAATATAGGTGATGGTGCTTCCAAACTGAGAGGATAAAGCCAACAAGGAGGGCAAGGAATAGGAAGTATGTTCATCTTTATTATACTCAACAGAGCTTTGATGTTCTTGCTGCACACTCATATCATTATTGAGTTAAAGAATTTTAATGGGTTTACCCTTTTTCTTCTTCTCATCCACTTCCTTTTTGAAACAACGGTCCTCAGTATGAAGATATTGGTGACAGTAGTTACAATAAATTGCTCTAGAATTCTCAGGCATAGTTTAAACTTTAGGGCAACTAGGTCTTGGAGAATTGTAAACTTGGGGTTTTTCTGAGAATTGAGAAGGCAATTCCAACAAGGCCTCCTTGATGTCTAATATACTTCTGAAATTCTTCTTTACGCTAAGAAGGTAAACTTGCATCTGAGTCCTAGAAGTAAAAGCAGACATGACTACAGTAATTGCATTATCCAAATTTAACTAACCACAAGCTACCAAAGTTTGAGCTTCCCAATAGAACCAATCAAAATCTTTGATTGATTATTACAGTGGGGCTGTATACCCATAAAATCCTGTTTTTGAGGGGATAAAGTTTGCTCACTCCCAAATTCTTTTTAAGCGCCTCTTTGACCTGAGACCAAGTAGAGTAAGTCATTAAGTGGGGTACCATGACATCCTGGGCCAGTCAATTGAGGCAATTAGACAAGTAATTCATTTTTTGATGATCTGAGGCCTCGTTTAGAGCCTTCTCATATAGATAGAGGGAGGAGATGATGCTGCCTTCCCATGAGAGTCTTTTCTTTAAATACTAAAATTGAAACTCATTGGAGCATTGGCAGTCAAAACATGCTATAGGGTGCTCAGATTGAGTAGAAACATAAGAGTTGGAATCAGAAGCTTGAGAAGAAAATGGAGGATAGGGGCCGACAGTCTCAGCACAAATTTCACTAATCTGTCATTTAAAATCATCATGCTCCACTTTTTCATCCAACTGACGAGATAGTTCATAAATTTGCTCCTGCTGAGCATTATACTTAAGTTTTAATGTTTCAATTTTTTCTAGGAGCATCTCACCTTTTGATTTGTAAGTTTGAAACAGGATGTCTGTGTCCTTTGCCCAATTACCCAGATTACTCAGTTCGTCAGATAGAGACTGAAGCGACAGGAGAGGGTCAATCGTTACCCCATCAGGTGTTAAGTTACATTCCTTGGCCACTTTGTAAAATTACTCATAAAGCGATCCATCATGCTCAATAGAGAGTCAATTTGTTGAAGGGATCCCAAATGCCATCAGCACCTGGGGGCCCTCGAGGTCCATCTGTTCCTGGTGGTCCACAGGGCCCTTCAACGCTGGGGGTCCTTGGACCTATCAACGCCAGGAGGTCCACGTGGACCTACGCCCCAGGTGGACTGCGAGGTCCTTCAACCCCAGGAGGACCCATAGCTTCAGAGGATTTTTTCTACTTCAAAATCTCGGAACTGGATTCCAGAGTACAATTGCTCCAATTGGGAAAGACAATTTTTGATTTCTTCTTCCATTGATTGACTCTGCTCAGAAAGTTGGGAAATTCCATCTGTCCATTCTTGCTGAATTTCCTGGACTCGCTTTGGAAACTGTAAATCAACAAAACTGGACATCCCATGGTCAAGCTGAATAAGATGTTGATATATTTCATTAAGAAGAGTCCAATTATTGATGATGGCATCTCAATTATCTCTGCTAAACTCAGAGGCGGATTTGAAAAAACTTGGTAACATAATTATTTAAGGACTGGAGTCCTTCTAGTACATTGAGCATCCCTTGATGATGCATTCCCATCACTGGTAATAAATGGTATAATGTAGGGTGTACAAGCTGATGCAAATATTGCTCAGTGCCAATTCCTGGCATTTGGGAGGTTTGCAACACTTCACTCAAGATAGAGGGTACAGCATTAGAACAAGATTGAGTGGAACAGATTCCAGTAATTAAGGCTACCTTAAGCACCTGATTGATAATTTTTCGTAAAACCTCAGGAAGGATTTGAAAGTTCATTGTAAAGCTTAAATTAGGATTATAAAACTCCAGGTTGGCACGGAACTCCAACATGGATGGCACTCTTGGGATTTAGTTCCTAGTTGAACGGACCCATTGTAAAATGCTGCCTTGCTCATGGTCTTGAGCTTCCTCAGGCGAAAATTGAGAATCCATAGTAGTGATAGAAGTTTTCACTGGTGCGTAACTCAGAGTGACCCTGTAGTGAGCACCACTCTGGAAGATTTGAATTACACTTCCTATGGGCAGGTTTTCTCTCAGAGTTACTTTAAATGGATTCTCCAAAAAGCAATAAATTAAAGTAAAAATAGTTTATAAATTGACCTAATTTTTAATATCAAAAGGATAGGATATTTATAGGTTTCGAAATGGTTCATGTTCTATTAGAGCTAATTAATTGCTGTGTTTTTGTCTTTCAATCAATTGATCAGGATAAAACTGATTGATCTTTATTAAACTTGATAGATTTTGATAAATTATGATCTCCTTATGATGATGACAGGGGAATTGATGGAGTAGAATTTTTGAAGACAAGAGAATTTAGCGAAGTCCCAACAATATCCAAGGCCAAAACCATCAGGCCCTTCATTGATAATCCTGCCTGCAAAGTCTGAACATGGTGCTGAAGGAAAAACGTTATTTTTGTTTTTATTCTATTAAACTTGGTAATAAAAGTTGGGGAATCACGACTCTCAGATCATGAAGTGAACATATCCACCAGGTATGGGCAAGAAGGGTGAGTAATTTCCAGCTGGAGGTAGTGAGAATAACGCTGGAATGCTCCAACCCTCAGCAAAATGTGCAAACAGTGGTGAGCCCCACTGCGGCCATAGCCACCAGTTGGCGCAAACCGTTTGCACTATGTGAAAGTCCCACACGGAAAAGTTCATGCACTTAAAGATAAGAGTTTGGTCATCTAGTATCAAGAGAGTGTCTATAACTCTCCAAAACCCAGCGTGGTAATGCTTGGTGCACAGGACCAATGCAAGGGAACTAGTAGTCAACGTTGTAATAAAAATAGCCCAGCAGAGGGTGCTTGAGCTAAGAAGACATAAAGCGAGGGTGTTGAGCATAGTAAGAGTAATAATGAGTAAGACTATCTGCAAAACTTGGCCGTGCCCTATAGGGCTGTTACTAACCAAGTTTGGTACTGGGGTAGGGTGCAATGGTGACTGGGTTTGGAGGGAACCTGGTAGAATCAGCGGTGTACCTGAAGCTTTGATAATTGTAAACAAAATAAACTGGCTAACACTTTGCAAGACCTCCTCAAAGAGGTCCATGCACAGGTGCGCCCAAGTCCACATATATATAAAAACGTAAAGCAACTATGGGGTTGATTTGGGAAAGATGACCAACAAGAAATGTTGGTCTCAAGCAAAGATCCTTGTTGGATTTTGGGTTTGTTGATGCTCGCTTAGTGCTTAATCCCCCAAAATTAAATAATGAGGGGCTTGATACCACAAGAATAATAAAATATTTAAACCTAGAAACCTAATAAAATATGGATTTTTTAAAGTTTATGATGCTGCATGGGGGTAAAAGAGAGTTGATCCCTTTTTCAATCTGGCCAATCAGTATTTAAACTGTTTCAAATGTTGGGGGAATTTGAGGATAGGTTCATAATAGCCTAGATGCATTCTTAATTAGGAAATATGGTATATGCTCCTATCAGATCTTGGAAATTTGAGTTACTTTTTGGCGAAACAATGTTTGGGATGGGGTTTTGGGGCAGAATGTACCCATAAGTTAATGTCTTTGTATTTCAACCAATCACCGCTTGATAAAATACTTTCACCTTGGGGGACCTCCACCATGCCTATAAAAGGGGGTGGTCCCCGCATAGGTGTTTGGAAGGACCTGATTGTATTTTGGGGACATGCCTTCCAATGGTTTGCCCCACGGTCTGTTGCGTGGTCAGAGCAGTCTGACTGCTCGATTTTACATTAGTTGCCCCTGCAGTTTTCTAAATGGTGTTTCCCCAATTAATGGGTTCCACCAGGAATTGACCAGGGTCCTTTGGCTGTATAAATCTTCATCTAACTTATAATTGTGCTCATTAGTATCAAGGAATTTCAAATGTTCAACATTTCCCCTTGTTGGCCGATTATTCCTCAAAACATTTTTATTATGTAGCCTATAGGGCAAATTATTGACATCACACCCCTCAAGAATGTTGGGGGAGAATAAGACCGTAGAAAGTGGCCATGTACCAATTTATGGTGACTCTGGAGGTGAGAAATTTGATCAAGTACTCATCCCCTCACTTGTATGTAATTGAGAAAGGCCCTTCCCAGATGGACCTGAGTATCTCCCTTATATTGGTGATATGATTATAGTAAAGCCTAAGTCAGATATTTGGAAAAAATGAAGAGGGGACCAGAACTCATTTGCAGCTTGACCCTCTTTTGTGACTTTCTTCGCCAAGTTGGTCATTACCTCTTATTGCAACTATATGATATGCTGGGCTAATTTCTTCATAGCTTGCTTGGGATTAGTCTTATCAGTGAAGATATCCGTTGCAAGTAAAGCTGGGACCCCAGGGACTCGCCCATACAATACTCAGAAAGGTGACATTTTAAGGATTCAATGATAGATGATGCGGTACGCCATGAGGGCACTTGATAAGTACTGATCCTAATGGAGGAGATCTGAAGTAGCCATTTTCCATAATATAGAAACCAGGGTCCTATTTGCTCTTTCCACAGTACCATTGGTCAAAGGGTTATATGGGGCATAAAAGAGCTGTTGGGTTCCCATGGAAGTTGTGAGAATCTTCACCATTCAGGAGGTGAAGTTTTTACCATTAACGCAGAGCAAAACTTGGGGCAACTGTTTCAGGTAAAGATATACTAGTGGAGGAAAGTGGTCGTGGCCTTAGCTGTCTGAGCTGGGATAGCCACTGTCTCGACCCGTTTTGTAAAGTGATCAATCCCAATCAAAAACAATCGATTTCCACCTGTAGTTTGGGAAAGAGGGCCAACCAAATCGAGACTTATTGTGTGGAAAGGCTGTTGAGGGGTGGTAGGCTGATATTGATACTTTGTTTTGAAGTTGGACTACTTCTTACATGTTAAACGGGCATTTAAGACTTTGACAATGGTCTCCATGATTCCCTCCAAATAGTAGCGTTATTTTACCCACTCATAGGATTTCCGCACTCCACTAGGTCCTAGGAGGGCATGAGACTCCATAATGACAGGTACTCGCTCTGAATTTCGGAGGTAGGGTAACCAGTTCACCCCCACTTTCTTGTATAGATGGCCATTAATCACCTTCGTGTTACAGTAATGGTGAGCTAGCATCTTCTGAACTAGTTCATCCTCATCCTTCCAAGCATCAGGGGTTATTAGAAGATCATGTAGCCGTTCCACTTCACTATTATCTAAATGAAGGATGGGCAGCCAAGTCAACCCATCTACATTCATTTGGCTTGTCCCAGATCGGTATACAATTGTCATATCATAGTGCTGGATCTTTAAAGCCCAGAATGCCAACCGCCTCTTGGGATCCTTCTTATTTTGTAACCACTTTAAGGAGTCGTGGTCAGTAATTCCTTTAAATGAGGTCCCATATATGAAAGGGCGATTGTGTTTAACAGCAAGCAAAACAGCCAGGTATTCCTTCTCAGTGACGCTATAGTTGCGTTCTGCCTTTGAAAGCATCTCACTGAAATATGAAACGGGGTGATCAACCCCATGCTCATCCAGTTTGCCCAAAATAGCTCCAACTGCGTAATTGGAAGCATCAGTAGACAGCATAAAGGGTTTACCATAATCAGTGTGGCGCAGAATTTCACGTTTCTGCAGTAGCTTTTTAGCGTTTCATAACCAGCTTTTTGTTCAACTCCCCAATGGAAAAAGGGTGTTTTTAGTTAGAAGGCTTACGAGGGGCTCACTGAGCTGCGCAAATTTGGGGATGAATTGATGGTAGTACCCCATCATGCCCAAAAACACCTGAATATCACAGATGGTTTTGGGGGCAGGCATCTTGGTTATCGCCTTGACCTTATCTAGGAGAGGCTGGATCCCATCTGAAGATATGGCGTGACCCAGGAAGCCTAACTTTTTCTAAAAGAAAGTACATATGGAGGGCTTCAGCTTAATGTTATTAGCCCACAAAAGTTGGAAAACTTCCTTTAAATGAAAAAATGTTCTCAATAAAGGTTCAGGAAAAAATGGTGATATCATCTAGATATGCAATCACGCAACTAAGCTTCAAGTTCTGAAAAATGTGGTCCATGGCTTGTTGGAAAGATGCGGGTGCATTGCACAACCCTTGTGGTTTGGGTAGGTTGGAAAAAGACCCTTACTGCAGATAAGCGCACATTTTTCCTGATCTTGCAGAGAAAGGTCCATTTGCCAGTATCCGCTAGCCAAGTCCATGGCGGAAAAGAATTTAGACCCAGAGAGCTGGGCCAGAGCATCATCGATTTATGGGTAAGGTAGCTACCTTCTTGGTGAGGTTATTCAGCTTGCAGTAGTCCATAGCTACTCGATGGTCACCATTCTTCTTTTTTATGAGCAAAAATGGAGATGGTCAGGGATTTTGAGAAGGCACCAGTAGCCCCGCTTCCAAAAACTGTTTAAGCTCCGTCCTCATCTGGAGCTCCTCAACTTCTGATTTCTGATAAGAGTGGATTGAATAGGCTTGGCATCACCAACATCAATGGTGTGGCACTAGCCCTTAATATGCCCATAGTCAGTATCAGACTTTGAGAAAATGTCACTATATGAATCCAGTAAGGAATGAACTTTATTAAGTTCAGTGGGAGTTAGCTCATCAGAAATCAGCACGTTGGGCAAAGAGTAAATCATTTGGTCAGTGGGTAGTCCCATATCTAGCATAGACCCAATATAATGGACTTGGTGAATGTCTTTGATGGGAAGCAACAGGGCTTTTCCAATCTCCTGATGCTTCTTTACAACCATGTTCTTGTTAGTGAGATTCCCCAGAAGAAGATTAATAGGTCGCTGGTAGGAAGGTATAGGATACCTGGCAACACCCAAGGTTCCTAAGGGCTTATTCCATCGATGCTTGTTAAGTTTAGAAGGCAGTTGCGGGGATTTTGCATAGTAAGTTTAGTGTCTATCACCTTTTGTTCACCCTCTTTGACGACTACCTTCTGATGCATACAATGGTATACCCTCTGAACCATCCACAGAGTCAGGCAGCTTTTTTTGTTTTTCTAGCTGATGTGGTATAAATAAGGGTGAGGTCGGAAGAAGGGTACTCAACTAAGCATGTATATTTTTTTCTTATTAGGCTCATCATTTTGTATAGACTAGGGGAACCTCATAATTTAGAAGGGAGAGATACCCGTTTCATATTACTGATTCCCTCATACTCAATCATGAATTGAGAACCAATGAGCAGGTAGTAGGCGTTGTTTCTAAAGCCACTGCAAGAGCAGCAAGTGGGAGCTTCCCAATTCATATGGGTAGAGAAGAGTAGGCCCCAATAGCTCGAGCATTGTTAGACCCTGAAGTTACATACTCTTGAGAATAGTCTAGATCAGGTGCCAACTTAATTTTCTTAATGATCTTAGAAGAGACCACGTTCACTGGAGCACCCGTACAAAGGACGGCTAGAATGCGCACTTTATTGATAACAACCTCTACTTTGGTTATGGTGGTACCAAAAGTAGGGGGAGGGCAAGGACTTCCTTCAAACGGAGAGTGGAAGCAAGGCGTTTAGCCATCTTGGGTTATTGTCTTTGATATATTGGAGGGTATGCACCTGCTGGGTGGATTTTATCACCGTCCGATAAGCTGGTCTGCATCACTAGTGGTGTCAATCACCTCTGAAAATCTCAACAACTGTTAAAGATAGGTTTGTCGTGGTATTATAGCAATATCAATTATTTATGGCCTCAACCTTTCCAGAACTTGCACTTCCATGGGGGCTCCCAAAACATATAGCCTGCATATTTACCACCTCCCTCAGACTCGTCATCAGGGGGATTATCAATGCACTTCAATGAGTTACTAAGAGGGGGAGGACAAACAGACTTAATTTTTTCACAGGGGAGGGCTTTGTCACTAGCATCTACCCTTTTGATTTTTGAAGGGAGCACGTGGCTGTACCAACTTTTTGGGGAAGATGATGGAAGTGTAATGGCTTTAACATTTGTCTTAGGAGTGATCGGCTTGGAATGCCCCATATTGGCAGATTTTGAACTAGAACAAGCCTGAGTTGAAGTTGAAGGGGATTTAAGCAGCGGCTTAGGTGGGTGTGATGCACTAAACATCGTAGTAGATCGCTCAGCAAGAGAGGGACCAGTAAAAGTGATAACTGCCTTCTTAGGCTGAGCTTTTGAACTTGAAGCTGGGGAGCGCTGCCCCTTAACTACTAATAGTTTATGGTTATCCTCACATGGTGGAGGAGTATTAGGTCATTGCAGCTCTGCAGCAGCTGGGTTCCAGTGGGATACAGCCATAGAAGAGGCTGAAAATGTCGGAGTTGCTTCCCATTGTGGTACATCTTACAAAAAGTTCAGGTTCATAATGTCATGGAAATGGCAGAAGAAGTTTAGACCAGCTGGCAGTTGGGATGCATAAGCACCCAAAAAGCAAGCCAGATTGTCAGATGCATTGCTTCCCAAATGACGTTGTATGGAGCTGGGCATTGGGAAATGATAAATCGTTGGTGTAAGACAATAGTGAATATCATCCCGAGAATAAATCAAATTGAGGCCGCCCCAGACCCTAGAGGCCTTACTGCAGGGGGTGGAACCAAAGTATGGTTTCAACATGATCACCAGTATATGGAGTTAATTCAACTGGGGAGACAAGGGGAGGATCCTTGCTTGGAGATGGTGGATATAAGGCCACAAGATCCCATTATATTGTTGGTGAAAGTTCATAATGACAGGGTAAAAAGCCATAAGTATCTAGCTCGCTGAATCCAGTCTAAGATAGTGGGGGCCATAGTGACCATGAGTACTGGTAGATCCCATCCAGTATATGGACTGACAGGCCACCAGAGAAAAGCCATCAGGAATGCAGCCATAAGGGAATCAAGAAAATCAAAAATTGATTTTTAAGGCAAAATTTTATGCAAAGGAAAGTGAAGAAAATTGACCAACAATTTTCTCATTGCGATGCAACTGATTAGATAGTAGTTGATTGATGCAGAGACAAGCCAGGATCAAGACCCTCAATTTCAACCTAACTGGCGAATTATTTGGGAATGGGGTGGATAAGTTCACTGGGAACTGACATTGAAGGACTTGGCGAAAGGCTGAGTCGCTGTCAGTTTGACCTCAAATGTCCAAACTGAGGCTTGGCTATATTTCCAATGGTTGATGTAACAGCATTTGGCTCGACAAGCAGCGGGAATCCCCCAAGGCCACCCCATGTAGGGGTGGTCCCAATTGGTTGGGAATGGGTTCAGGATGCTTAACCTACCCATGCCCGGTCACTGGGCTGTTCATTCATTCAAAAGCGTTGCATCAGCTGCAATGCCTGATTTGCCAGCGGGGAGCTTTGAACCCTCGTCAATGGTGTCCAATGCTATTACCTGCCCATCAGGATGATCCCCAACAATTTTGGGAGGGGTGGTTTTTACAGTCATAGTGTTGGCTGAATTGAAACTTTCAGCAATTCCAGCCAATGAATCAGTTTTCATCCCTTTTAACTACCTGGAATCTGAACATCATGCTGATTCCCACTTGATTTTTGACCAATCAATTTCATTTCAGCGATCTCAGTGCAGATTTCCCTGATTAACTGTACTAATTCTGCTGAAGTGAGTGTGGGCACCGGGGAAGGGATCCAAAGTGGAAGGGCTGTTACCCAGTGCTCATCTACCATGTGAGCGAGGTCGCCCTGGGTAACGAAGGGTACAGCCATTCTTTTCAATGCCTTTTTACTCAGGAATGGGAAAAAGGCCTGATCAACACCCAGGGGACATTCTCCGGGACTTACATTACCCTTTCCTTTTTCCAAAGGAAGGGCACTAACACTGGGAAACTGCTTGAGGGCCACATTTTTGTGCGCCCTGGGTAACTTGATTGCCATCACTGCTGTGACTTTTTTTGGGGGGGTGGGGAGTTTTAGGGTGGGATTCGTGGAGCTCCTCAACCAGTTCCATACAGTTAGCACAATCGCATGCCTTGACCCAACTGTTCTCATAGGTCGAATACCCATTCCAAGCCATGAGATATTGAACAAACCACCAGGATTTGTGGGATAACAGGATATTCTCCACCTCGGCCTCTTCCCCATTCTTGATGATGATCAGTTCAGGTTCCATGGGAACCATACCCTTGAAGGGTGACAACTGGAAAATGTGGAAGATGGGATGCTGTTTTCGTGAGCTGAAGCTTCAACTGGAATGAACCGTTTCCAAGACCTCCTCCACCAAATGGGGGCCTGAACACTTGCGAACTTATGGGAAGGGGCTTGTAACATAGGTGATGGGTATCAAGCATAACATAGGAGCCCACCATTAGATTGTGACCTGGGAGCTGCTTACAATCCGCAAACTGCTTATAGTCATTTATGGCTTTGGTGAGGTGTTCCCTCACTAAGGATTGAGTTGACCTAATATGTTCAGCGTGATCTGCGGCAGCTTAAACCTCAGGCTGAAAGCAAGGTCTGACCTAAAAGGAAGGATTATAACCCAACATTGCTTTGTAGGGAGAAAACTCTGTGGACGCGTGAGTCCCATTGTTATAAGCAATTTGAGTGAGGGGAAGGTCGTTGGCCCAGGTTTCCTTGCAGCTGCAGCATAGCAGCGCAGATACTGTTCAAGGACTTAGTTAACTCGCTCTGTCTGTCCAAAGGCTGGAGATGATACGCTGTGGAATGACAGGGGGATATTTTTAGGATAGATAAGAGTTCGCTACAAAACTGCGCCATGAACTGTGAACCACGGTCACTGATGATCTCCTGTGGGAGACAAAACATCAAAAACACATGGCGTACAAAAAGGCGAGCAGTTTCTTCCAATGTAATTGCAGAAGTACAAGGAATATAGAGGGAAAATTTAGTGAAACAATCCACCATCACCACTGTGAACCCATTAGAACAGGGGAGTTTGACAATAAAGTCCACGGACACCAATGTCCATGGACCCTCCGCTTGCTGTAAGGGGTGTAAAAGGCTATTTCTACTGGAGTGATCCAACTTAGCCTGAGCACAAGTAACATAATTGGTGATCCAGGATGGGACTTCTTTTGTCAAACCCACCCAATTGTAGGTCTTCTTGATCATGTGATGCATTTCTTATTGCCAGGATGGCTGACCGTGGGGGGATTGTGATGTGCGCGGAATACCTCAGCTCTGAAGGAGGGAGGAACCCAGATGCATGACCAAAAATAAATGAGACCCTCCTCCAAGGAGTATAGGGAGTGTTTATGATTCTGGTGAGACAACTGCTCAATCAATTCCACGCCCTCAGGGCAGGCCATTTGACTGGCTAAGACCTGAGCAACTAGCGAGGTGTTGGGAGCCAGAGTGATGGAAGAAATGACAGGGGGGACAATCGACAGGATTTGGGTGGCAGAAATCATGGTAATGAGGTCCAATTCCTTCGGGTCCAAGGAACAGTGGGTGAGGCTGCGGCTGAGAAAATTGGGAAGTACATTGAGCGCACCTTTTACAAATTCATATTTGAAATTGAAACTGCACAAGTCCTGATAGGTTTGGGCTTGCTGGTGCATCAATTTTTGGGGTTTGCAAAATATAAGAGAGCCTGGTGAACTGTGCAGACCATTAACTCATGTTGAGCACCCTGTGACAGATACCTCCAATGAGTTAATGCCCATGCTACATCTGCCAACTCCTTGTTGTAGATGACCCAAGGATGCTCCATAGAGGATACTTCTGGGAAAAATAGTTGACCAAATGTTCCAAGCCATCATGCTCTTGGTTAAACACTTCCTCACTGCTACCGAGAAGGCATCACATGCAACAATATACTTTTTGGCGGTATCAGCGTGTTTCAAAATTGGGAGGGGACAAAAACACATCTTTGATTGATTTGAACACCTGTTGGCATTCAGGCATACAGAGAAATGGTACGTTCTTCCCTGTAAGGGGGTGGAGCGGGGCAGCAAGCTGAAAAGTGCCAGGGAAAATTTTTTAAGAAAATTATAGTTCCCAAGAAACTACATAGTTATTTCTAGGTAGTTGGGGTTAGCCATTCTCAGATAGCATCCAACTTATCAGGAGGGATTGCATAACCATCTTTAAGGATGAGGTTCCTAAGAACGGTAACCTCCTCCTTATAGAACTCACACTTGGAAGGCTTGACAAACAAGCCTGCCTTATGAAAGGCGGCCACAACTGCTTCCAAGTCAGTAACGTGTTGTTTGGGAGTCGGGGAGTGAACCAGAATGTCATCAATATGCAACTGCACAAGTAAACTGTAGGTCACCCAGTACATTGTCGACCATACATTAAAACATAGTGGGAGCATTCTTCAGCCCAAAGGGCATCACACAGATTTGGAATATGCCTCATTTCATCCAGATCGCTGTTAACCATTCTTGCCCTTTCATTATCCAAATCTGGTTGAAAGCATTAACAAGATCCAGCTTAGAGAACACCTGAGATTTGGCGATTGCCTGGCTGATCATCTTCTCCAGAGGCAGGGGGTAGGGATTGGAAACGATTACTTTATTTAAATGACCATAATCCACACAGGGATGGAGAGAACCATCAGCTTTTTTTACAAAGGCAATGGGGGACGCAACTGACGAGGTCTCCTTAAACAGCCACCCTTTTTTCAGCATATCATCCAACCAAGTGTTGAGTGCAATCTCCACCTCCGCTGTATGGGGATACAACGGACAGTTGATATTCACCAACTACATGGATGTACAAAATCCACAGTCGAACCTAGTGGAAGGAGGCAGATGATCCGCCTTTTCAGAGTCAAAGATTCTTTGATAGTGCATTAAGCTTTCAGAAATTTGGCTGGTATGCCCGCAGGAGTGATGAGGGAAGTAATAGAACTGCGGGCTTATGTTTTCTTAAGAGTGTTGATCAGACGGGAATTCACCCTCCAGTTGATCATTGATGAATGACAACATATTAGACTCCAGGTGAATATTGACATGTTGTTGGCGCCACCATCACACTCCTAAAATTACTGGGAACTTTAAGTTTGGCATAGCAGAGAAACGATCGCAGAAGCTAAACTAGTGTAACAAAAAAGGTACTGGCAATGGATGACATATGAGGTCTGGGAGGAGAAGAAGCCACCATCACCGGGGGACCTGCGTCCATGTCCAGTTCTAATTGTTGGCCCAACTTGACACTCATGAAATTACCAGTGGTCCCAATATCCACCAGGGCCTTGAAGGAGACATGGTGAGAACTGACACTAATCTTAATAGGCAATAAGAAATAAGCGAAGTTTTGTTTAATGGAAGATTTGACCATTTTCTGTTGTGACTGAAGAAATAACTGGAAAACTGGGGGAAAGGTTGGGGGCTTTTGCTGGAGCAAAAATTGGAAATACGAGGGCAGGAGAGCCGACTTCCTCCATCTGGGCTTTTACGGATTCATTTAAAGGTGAATCAGAGTCAGCCAACTCGGACACAGGAGTTGTGACAGGATCAGCAGCTGGGTTTATCACTGGTTTGAAGGGAGACACTCCACCAGTGTCTTGTTGGGCAATCCTATCATAAAATTTCCCTTTTGATAGCTGGAAGCATGGCGGGGGAAGGCATTAATGGCAGTCACGGTGGCACATATTTGATCTATTGTTCCTTGTAAGGTGGACCAGACCTCAAGATGAGCAGAAACCAAATCCAAGCCTGATCTAAATACTACCTGAAGCATAACATTAGAGAGGGCTAGCGTGGGAGCTAGTTCATAGAAGGTTGAGATCAAAGAAGCCAAGCTAGGGGCTTTGGCCATAGTATAGAGCAATCTGAATAGGTGGTCCAAGCGTGACACAGGGGTTTCAAAGCAGCTGATAACAGCCATCAGTGGAGTGGGATCTCCCGCTTGTGAGGAAGAGCGCAGAAGGCCTCCAACCCAACGATGGGCGTCCCCTTCCATAGCGTCCAATAATGTGACCCTTTGTTGGGCATGAGATAATGTGGAGGCGTTATTAAGAGCAATTGCTGAACGCATTTGCACCTCAGTGAGGGTGTCAATAACTTGATTGGCTATCTCATGGGAGGGAACACATATAATTCCTTCTGGGCTATTGGAAGGGGAAGGAGTAGCAATCCACGCATCTTGGTCAGTCTAAAAAATTTCTCCAAGGTAGAGCGGATCTATTCCCAAAAAATGAGCAAGTGACCAAAAACAACAAAAAGCAGGCTACTGATTGCACATTCATTTGGTAAAGGGTAACCACTGCAACGCCCACCTCGAAGAGCATGTTGGAAGTGGCTGGAAACAAGGGTTGGTCAATTATGTCATGGAAACAGCAGAAGAAGTTTAGACCAGCCTGCCAGTCAGGATGTGTAAGCACCCAAAAGCAAGCCAGAATGCCAGATGCATTACTGCCCAAATGACGTTGTATGGAGCTGGGCATTGGGAAATGATAAATCGTTGGTGTAAGACAATAGTGAATATAATCCTGAGAACAAACCAAATTGAGCCCGCCTCAGACCCTAGAGGTCTTTCTGCAGGGGGCGGAACCACAGGTATGGTTTCAACATGATCACCAGTATATGGAGTTAATTCAACTGGGGAGACAAGGGGGAGAATCCTTGCTTAAAGATGGTGGATATAAGGCCACAAGATCCCATTATATTGTTGGTGAAAGTTCATAATGACAGGGTAAAAAGCCATAAGTATCTAGCTCGCTGAATCCAGTCTAAGATAGTGGGGGCCATAGTGACCATGAGTACTGGTAGAGCCCATCCAGTATATGGACTGACAGGCCACCAGATAAAAGCCATCAGGAATGCAGCCATAAGAGAATCAAGAATATAAAATTGATTTTTTGAGGCAAAATTTTATGCAAAGGAAAGTGAAGAAAATTGACCAACAATTTTCTCATTGCGATGCAACTGATTAGATAGTAGTTGATTGATGCAGGGACAAGCCAGGATCAAGACCCTCAATCTCACCCTAACTGGCGAATTATTTGGGAATGGGATGGATAATTTCATTGGGAACTGACATCAAAGGATTTGGTGACAGGCCGAGTCACTGTCAGTTTGACCTTGAACGCCCAAACTGAGGCTCAGATACATTTCTGATGGTTGGCATGATGGCATTTAGCCCAATGAGCAGCGGGAATCCCCAAGGCCACCCCACGTAGGGGCGGTCCCAATTGGTTAGGAATGGGTTCAGGATTTCAACCTGCTTTGCCCAGTCACTGGGCTGTTCGTTCAGTAAAAAGCGTTGCATTGGCTGCAACGCCCAATTTGCCAGAAGGGAGCTTCGAATCCTCATCAATGGTGTCCAGTGCTATTACCTGCCCATTGGGGATGATCCCTGACAATTTTGGGAGGGGGTTGGTTTTTACAATCATAGTGTTGGCTGAATCAAAACTGTTGGCAATTCCAGCCAATGAATCAGTTTTCACCCCTTTTTTGACTACCTGGAATTCAAACATTGGTTGATTTTCACTTAATTTTGGACCAATCAATTTCATTTTGGCAATCTCAGCGTAGATTTCCCTGATTAACTGTTCTAGTTCTGCCAAGGTGATTGTGGGCACTGGGGGAGGGATCCAAAGTGGAAGGGCTGTTACCTAGTGCTTGTCTATTACGTGGGTGAGGTCGCCCTGGGTAATGAGGGGTACAGCCACCCTCTTCAATACCTTATTACTTGGGAATGGGAAAAGGGCCTAATCAACGCCCAGGGGACGTTCCTCAGGACTTACCCAAAAAGTCAGCTACTGCTAGAAGTGCCTCTTTGATACCCCATACAGTTTGGAAGGTATGCTTGACTGCAGATATATGCATTGCTAAAGAGGGGTAAGAAGCTAAGCTAGCCACAATAGCTGCAATACCATTATTTAGAGGGAGCAGTTTGACCAACAACAGAGGTTGAGCTTTGCTATAGAAACGCTCAACAATTGAGGGGATAGATTCACCCTCTTGTAGGCTAAGGCACATAAATGACTGTTTTTGCCGTTGTAAGCTCTGTATTGAACCAAACTAATCAATCAGTGCTTGTTTGACCTCCGCCCAGGTGGTAATTTTGGCCATTTGAGGAAGCATGATCTCCTGAGCCATCCAATTCAAACAGGGAAGGATAACCTGGTTTTTTGGTGGTCAGTCGCTCCTTCCATCGCAGATTCATAAACATAAAGGAAGGAGGCAATACTGGCCTCACCAGGAGTGAGCTTGTCTCGGAATGGGTATTTAAAATAATAGGGCTTTGGGAAGAGTGCTTCTCAAGCCTTTTGAGGTGAGACTAAGCACTTTCTAGTTGGTATTCTAATGCAGCTAGCCTGGGTTCTGTATTTGTAGTCATTTTGGTGGTATGAAGATGCCCCCTGTAGTGAGCACCACTTGTTGGATTTTGGTTTTGTTGATGCTTGCTTGGTGCTTAATCCCCAGAAATCCAACAATGGGGGTTTGATACTACAAGAATAATAAAATATTTAAACTTAGAAACTTAATAAAAGATGGGCTTTCTAAAGTTTATTGATGCCACATGTAGTAAAAGAGAGTTGATCCCTTTTTCAATCTGACCAATCAGTATTTAAACTGTATCAAGGGTCGGGGAATTTGAGGATAGGTTCATAATAGCCTAGATGCATTCTTAATTAGGAAATATGGTATATGCTCCTATCAGATCTTGGAAATTTGAGTTATTTTATGGCAAAACAATGTTTGGTATGGGGTTTTGGGAAAAATGTTCCCATGAGGTAATGTCTTTATGTATTTCAACCAACCACCGCTTGATAAAATACTTTCACCTTGAGGGGACCTCCACCATGCCTATAAAAGGGTGTGGTCCCAGCATAGGTGTTTAGAAGGATCTGATTGTATCTAGGGACATGCATCCCAATAGTCACCCCACAGTCCATTGCATGGTCAGAGTAATCTGACTGCTTGATTTTACATTAGTTGCCCATGCAGGTTTCTAAATGGTGTTTCCCCAATTAATGGGGTTCCATTGAGAATTGGCAGGTTCCTTTGGCTGAACAAATCTTCATCTAACTTGTAATTGATCTCATTAGTATCAAAGAATTTCAAATGTCCAACATTTTCCCTTTTTGGCCAATTATTCCCCAAAACATTCTTATTCTGTAGCCTAGTGGGCAAATGTCTGACAATCCTTAAGCTAACTCAGGGAAATTTTGGATTGGCAGAAGTAGTACCAAGCCTTGATGCACCAATAGGCGCACACTTCCATCTGAAAGGTTTACATACCTTAAAATTGACTTTACTCTAGTAATTGACTGAAGTTGAAACCAACATAAGATCTTAATTTTGTAAATGGAATGGGCTTTAAACCTCTGTTCAAATTAACTGAATTGTCCCATTATCATTTAATTCAAAATTCATTTGTTTTAACCTTAGAGCCAAAACAGGGGTTGAGCTTTAGGCACATCACTTGTATCAACCTGGGCGTAACTGGCCTGTACCCAGAGTTTATTCAAGGTGTGCTTGAGATCAGGAAGGTCCTGAAGTTTCGCCTTCTAGACCACCTGCCACCCAGCCTTGTCCCTGCTGTTGGTACCTTCTATAAGGTCATATAAACCTGAAAATACCTGAAACAATGGATCAATCAAATCAACTGAAAAATATATAATACTATAAAATATATGTGTCAAGTTAATTTTAGATTATCAAGTAGTTTAGGATTAGAGCAGAAATAACATGCTTTATAATAATTTTGTTATAAGAAGTTTTTTTAAACCACACACAACTAGTGCTACCTAATTTAGTCTAGATCAAATAATTTCAATCTATTTACTAGCTATTTACCTGCTGTCATACACAGTTTTAATTAGGCTAATCCAACCACTACTTAAGTAATCTAACCATCTCAGTTATTATTCTCTTGAAAGTTAAATAACCAAACACAATGATAGTACTATATTTTATAAAATAAAATTTAAATAAACTTTTAATTACCTACAGTCATAAGTCATATATCAAGTACTAAATCTTTTTACCATAAGGTAACACCCAAAATCATTTTTATGTTTGTTTGCGCATAAATCTGAAACTACTAAACCAATTTAGTTATTTTCTATTAATGAAAGAGGATGATTTCACTTAAGTCCCATTTCAATTTTGCAAATATTACTATAATAAAAGAAGCAGTTTTATATATAAGTAGGGAAAATGTATATACAATTATAATAAATTGGTATTTTTTTGGCAGAGCAATTAGTAGGCATTTGATTAATTTGATAGTTCTAAATATTATGTCATAATTTATAGAGGTGTCGCTCACCTCAAATAAAAATATTGTAGATTCATCAATAAGTTTAGAAAGTAGTTAAATCTATCAAATTAATTAAATAACTTTACCTATTAAGCTTTTCTTTCCCATCTCTATCCTATAGCTTTTCTTTCTCATAACAATCACTTTAGTTACTACAATTTGATTTGAACAGCAAATTTGGATAATCAAACACAGGAAAGATGGGCGACTCTATCAATAAAAGTAATACAACATGGGTGAGCGTCGCAGCAGGTGGTGCACTTAGTGGTGCAACTAAGGGCCAGAAAAGCCCTGGAGGGGGACCAGGAACCCAATCTGCAAAGAAATTGCAAACTCAGACACCGTTTGGGTTTATGATATTCACTTTAAAGCACACGCAATATATGTATATTCAGTTCAACCAACCCTTATCAAAGGTGGAACATGGGATCAGACTCTTCCTTGGGGATGAGTCACCGACCCTGTGGGAGAAAACATGTGAGGCACAGCCCTCACTTTTCCCTCAAGCATTGTATGTAGCCACCAACAACATGGGCTGCGGCTGGATCAATATTGGTTTTGAAACAGCTGATGAAGCTGATGCCGCAGCAAAAGTCTGTGTGGAAATTGCCCTTTCCGAGGGCAAAAAAATTGTGTGCACCATGCACACCAGATGGAACAAAGTGAAAACTTTGTTCATCTCTTTTGACTCGCTCCCCACCAACCTTCCTTGTAAGGTAATTGAGGAGGAGCTCCGCAAAGGTCTTGTGGCTTATGGAGAAATTCAGCAACTTAAATTACAGCGATTTTGCTTAATGCCCAACCTGTGCACAGGCAAAGCTATCGCTGTAATCTCTTCCCAGAAGTGGAAGAGGACTTATCCAGAATTCCCCGCACAGCAGAATTTCACTTTGATGATGGGAGCCAGTCAGCTGCATTCTGAGTTGCACTGGAGCGCGCACCACCCATTTGCAACCACTGTGGCTCACTGGGCCACAAGGAACACGCATGCCCTGTGAAAGAGGGCTTAATGGAAAACGATTATTGTAAGGAAGCAATGGATGAAGATAACAAAAACTTCGCCAAAATGACTGATGGTCACCACCCATTCTGCTGGGTGAAGATGGACTATACCCCATTGTGGACCCAGTTACAAGCAAACAATGTAAAGCAGCACAAAAAGCCCCCAAGCAAGCAGCGGCTGAAGCGGCGGCACACGCGGAGTCTGCCATTAACCCTGGACAAATTTGGGAGGATAATTTGGATATTTACCAAACCAACCAATCAGAACATTATGCCCAGGTCAAAAATTTTCACAGTAACCTGAATGAGTCACAAAGCGACATCAGTCATGCACATATTAAGGCCAATGCAACCACAATTTGGGTGAAAATGCGATGCACAATTCACCAAAGTTGAACCTCAAAAATACAAAATCCAATCAATAATCTGCATCAAATCAAATCAAAATGAGACCTGTGCAGGAAAAGTTGACGCAAATACAAAAAACCGCAATTCCATTGAATCATTGGGTCTGATCAAAGGAACCAACAATGGCAGTGAAAGAATTGGAGTACAGACGTGGAGCATGGCCAAAATGAGCCGTGGTGGGATAGGGCCAGAGGGACCTCCCAACCGCTCCTGAGGCGCCGCGGGCACCTCAGTGTCAATAGGGATGCTAAACATCACAGGAGCCAGGGCTCATACGTCCCAAGCCAAAAAGCTGGAATTCCTGCAAAAACCCCTTGTAGACATCTTGGCCATCCAAGAAACCCACTGTCTACAAGGGGAAGAAGAATCCTGGTCAACCAGGGTCGCACCATCACAATCAGTATGGACGTCTCACTGTGGGGTGATCATCCAAAACAACAAAAAATTTAAAATTACAAAAACTGTTGTCACACTTGCATGGTTGAGTCTTGGTAGCAACTTTTGTGTGCCAAGAGGAAATAATTTCAATAGCATGTGTCTATGCACCGTGCACTGCAACTGAGAGAAGACAATTTTTTTAAAGATTCCTACTCTCACCCTCCCACTAGATACCATTATGTTAGGCAATTTCAACTGCTGGGATAACCCTGATACAGATCGATGGCCTAATCCCAGGGGATACCCACCTGGACACATTGTATCCGCACAATGAAGGCATCTCTTGGCTTACAGGATGCTCTTCCCCCCAATTCACCACTCCTTCCCCACATGACGCGGCCCAACATATGTGAGGGAGCACTCATATTGATGAGTTGCATTGACCACATCCTCATCCTGCAATCCCATCGCTCAAGAATCTCCAAATTTATAACAAAAAAGATCAATTTTTCTAACCACTGATTAGTTACGGTGCAGTTAACGCCAACCCAATCCCACACAGGTGTTGCCTTGGAGAAAGCTTCACCCAGAAAATATAAAATTGCCTGAGATATCTGACTGGGTTGAAAACAAGGCTACAAACCCAGAATTCACAACCCCATTCACTTTGGATCCCATTGGAACATGGGAAAATTTTAAAAGGATTTAATCAACAAAACTTGACATATTGCATCATGCAAGTACACCGCGGACACAGCCACAATCAAGCGTACCTTGGCAGAACTAGACCACCTGGAAACAAATACTCCGAGATCTGGCTATAGCCCTAACTGGGGACACAAATGGGCAGAAATTTCTGCCCAACTTAACAACCTCATCTTTAAACACCAACACAGAATAAAAGTATCAAACAAAGGTAAGTTCATAAAGGAAGGCGAAACCTGTTTGACATACTTTTTCCGCCAATTCCACTCCCACAGAAACCAGCCCACGTGCACACAGGTCCGCAAGACCAACGGCACCATGGCATTTGACCCTGAGGAGTTCAAGGCGGAAGTACACCGCTACTACACCAAATTATATCATGAAGTACCAACAGATTCAAAAAATTTAAAGAATTTATACAAACTGCTGAGATACAAAGTACACCACCAAATTGCAATATACTATCCCTTATTACACAGGAGGAGCTTTGGGAGACAATTCGCGGTGCACCACGTAGAAAATGCCCAGGGCCTGATGGGATACCCTACGAATTTTACAAAAAATATTTTCAACAAATTGCCCCCCTCTTATTGGCGTCAATGAACCAGAGTTTGTTGGAAACACGCCTATTACCAGGAGGCCATGGATCCTACGTTATAACCTTGTATAAAAAGGGTGACAAGTTGGACCTGGCCAACTGGCGCCCAATTGCACTCTCCAACACTGACACAAAAATTCTAACAAAAGTTTTAGCAGCTAGATTAGGCGCAATTGCATCTGACGTCCTATCACCCAACCAGTTTGGGTTTATACCAGGGCGTTCAATCTGGAACAACATACACCCTGTTGCAAACATTTGCCAATCCAAAGCAACTGGTGCCTTGGTCTTCTTGGATCAGGAAAAGGCGTATGACCGTGTTAGCTGGCCATACCTAAAAGAATGTCTACATGCCTTCAATCTCCCACCAAGATTCATAAAATGGGCAATGCTCCTAACAGAATCTGAAACCATGGCTGTATGCGGCCCTGGATTCCTAACAAACAAGATTAAACCACACAGAGGGCTCAAACAAGGGGACCCCCTCAGCCCACTGCTATACAATTTCAGCTTTGACCCACTCCTCCGAGTAACTGACTTACGTCTCATGGGGATAACCGCACAAGGACAACCAACAGTCAAGATACCGGCCTTTGCGGATGACTGCGTAGCAAGTATAGCAAACAAATGAAGATGTCTGACAGCTGGAACGTACTCTAGAGGAATACTCCAAGGTGAGCAATGCATCGCTCAACAAAAGGAAGACAGAAATCATCCTCTTAGGCAAATACACAAACAATTAGGCCACAACATCAGAAACTCATACCAACACACGAAGAAAAAACCCAATCATTTTACCCTTTGCAACACCTCCCACCACCACTCCTGTCTGACACCTTGGAATCTGGGTAGAATCAGGGGAATTTGCTAATGAAACAACTGAAAGCAACCTGTTACAACGGGTATCCAAACGCGTTGCCTCCCTCAAGGGAAGAACCCCAGGACTAACAGGACGAGTTACAGTTGCTAACTCGCTCATCCTCCCAATACTGTGGTACCAGGCCCATGCGATAGCCTTCTCACCTACCTTTATAACCTCAATTCGCGCGCTTATCCAGGGCTGGCTGTGGCCTGGCTCTCACCCTCCTATACGGATGGAAACACTATTTGGCCCACGCTCAAGCGGAGGCATGGGACTAATAGATTTTGAGAGCCACGCCAATCACATCCTAGGTACCTGGATAAAGGAAAACTCTTGCTCCAGACCTCCCACAACAACATTGGTTCAGAGCAGCAAGGACTAACTTTACACAGGCGCTCAAATTAACCAACCCACATAGTCCACCCAGACTACTTTCATACCTTGCCAAGCACCCTACTGCAACGGGTCCACATGGAACCTCCCCTCATTTCAAACATATCCTCTGAACTATTCGCCATATGGGATGGACCATAGAGAACATGGGTACTATACAGGGAAGGGGACGACCCAACATAGATCAAATTAAGAAACCCAGAAAACCACCCTCAGAGGGATATGCTCGCAACAACCCCAAGCATAGCTAGGATAAAATACCTAGATATGTTGGACATTCCCTATGATTTAACCACACAGAAGGCAATGTGGAAAATTACTCACCACCCACTCCTACAGCCAAGGATAAGAGCAAACGCCTGGAGCTGTCTGAGAAGGACCTATAGGACGGCGGACCATTCCAACTCCCTCCACAAAACATGTGCAGTATGTGGAGGGGAGGGATCCCTACATCACCGCCTAGAAACATGCCCCCCAACCAAAGCTATATGGCAGGAAGTCGCACGCCTGCTTAATATCCAAAATGAACAAGAATTCTCAATATCAAAGAGCATCTTCACGCTCCAGATCGAGTCACCAATACCATCTACCCTCCGTTCCCTAATAATACCCATTGCAATGTGGACAATCCACACAATTGCATTAGATGCGTTCAAGGGCACGGTCCCAACCATTCATGGGGTTATTAACAGATTCCATGTTCACTTACTGGAGCACTTCCAAGCCTGGCTCTATGGATATATGAGACCAAGGCAAAAAGCGCTCATAGAATCATGGTTCCCACTCTGGTTCCTCCACACAGACCCTTTCCTTCACACCTGTTCCATAGCAGGGGAAACCTCCTCGGAATAGTGCACCAACATCCCATACCTGGCAGTCCCGCTGGCAACAGGGGTAACTTGAGTACCCTGGGGTGCCTAATTTCATGTTTGTCAGTTATTTCCTTAGTTTTACATATATTCAGTAATGTCCATCCCCTGGTCAGCTTACCTCAATTAGATAAAAAGCTTTTCTTTCCCGTAACAATCACATTAGTTACTATGATTTGATTCAAACAGCAATTTTTTGATAATCACACAGGAGAGATGGGCGATTTTAATAATAAATCTAATACAACCCGGGCGAGCGTTGCATCAAGAAATGCGCAAAATGGTGCACCTAAGGGCAAGAAATGCCCTGGAGGGGGACCAGGAACCCAAGCCGCCAAGAAACCACAAACTCAGACACCATCCAGGTTTATGGTTTTTACTATAAAACAAGTCTAATACATGTATATCCAATGTAACCAACCCCTTTCAAAGGTGGAACATGAGCTCCGACTCTTCCTTGGAGATGAGTCCCCAACCCTGTGGGAGAAAACATGTGAGGCACAGCCCTCCCTTTTCCCCCACGCGGTATATGTCACCACCAACAACATGGGCTGTGGCTGAATCAATATTGGTTTTGAAACAGCCAAAGAAGCGGAAGCTGCAGCAAAAGTCTGCGTCGAAATTTCCCTTCCCAAGGGCAAAAAATTAGTGCACACCGCGCGCACCAGATGGAACAAAGCAAAAACTTTGTTCATCTCCTTCAACTCGATCCCTACCAACCTTCCTTGTAAGGTAATCAAGGAGGAGCTCCGCAAAGGGCTCATAGTCTATGGAGATGTTATGCAACTCAAATTACAACAATTTTGCCTGATGCCAACCCTGTGCACAGGAAAAGCTATCGCCATGATCAACCCATTCCCCAAAGTGGAAGATGACTTATCAAGAATCCCCTGCACAGCAGAGTTTCACTTTGCAGATGGGGGACAGTCATCCGCATTTTGAGCTACACCAGAATGCGCACCGCCTATATGCAACCACTGTGGTTCATTGGGACACAAAGAACACGCATGCCCTGTAAAGGAGGGCTTAATGGAAGCAGACTACTGTGAGGAAGACATGGATGAAAGTAATGCAAACTTCGCCAGAATGACTGATGGCCACCACCCATTCCACTGGGGTGAAGATGGACTTTACTCCATTGTGAACCCAGTTACACATAAACAATGCAAAGCGGCACAAAAAGCCCACAAGCGGGCAGCGACTGAGGTGGCAGCACATGCAGAATCATTCATCGACCCCAGAAAAATTCAAGAGGATATTTTGGATATACACCAAGCCAACCAATCAGAACAATATGCCCAAGTTAAAAATTTTCTCAGCAACTCGACTGAGTCACCAAGCAACATCAATCATGCACACTTTGAGGAACAATTCAGCCGCAATATGGGCGAAAATGCGGTGCACAAATCTTTAAATTCAAACCACAAAATTACATAACCCAATCAGCACCCCGCATTGAACCATCATGAGATACATGCGGAAAAAGACAATGCAAATTCCAAAACCACAATGACCACAAAAAATCAAGTCAGATCAAGGGAACTGACATTGTCACTGAGAGAGTTGGAGTACAGACGCGGAGCATGGCCAAAATGAGCCGCGGTGGGTTAGGTCCAGAGAACCCTCCCAACTGCTCCTAAGGCGCCGCGGGCACCTCAGTGTCAATAGGGATGCTAAACATCGCGGGAGCCAGGGCTCAAACGTCCTAAGCCAAAAAGCTGGACTTCCTGCAAAAACCCCTTGTAGACATCTTGGCCATCCAAGAAACCCACTGTCTATTAGGGGAAGAAGGATCCTGGTCAGCCAGGGTCTCACCATCACAATTGGTATGGAAGTCTCACTGTGGGGTGATTGTCCAAAATAACAAAAAATTAAAAATTACAAACTCCTCGTCATACCTTCATGGCCGCGTCCTGGTAGTAACAATCACATGCCAAGAGGAAACAATCTCAATAGCATGCATCTATGCACTGTGAACCACATCCAAGAGAAAACAATTTCTCCAAACTGTTCCAACGCTCACCCTCCCACCAGATACCATCCTGTTGGGTGATTTTAACTGCTAGGATAACCCTGACACAGACCAATGGCTGAACCCCATGGGATACCCAATGGGACACATCAAATTCCACACAATGAAGGCATCCCTTGGCCTACAGGATGCCCTCCCCCCTGGATCACCATCCTTCCTCAAATGACACAGCCCAACATACGCAAGGGAACTCTCATATCAATGAGCCGCATTGATCACATCCTCATTCCGCAATCCCAATGATCAAGAATTTCCAAATTTACAACAAAAAAAGTCAATTTTTCTGACCACTGACTTGTTTTGGTGCAGTTATCACCAACCTGAACCCATGCACAGGTGTCTCCCTGAAGAGAGTTACACCCAAAAACATAAAATTACCCAAAATAACCAAATGGGTTGAACATGAGGCTATGAACCAGGAATTTACAGCCCCATTCACTTCAGATCCCATTGCAACATGGGTAAATTTCAAAAAGGAGCTAATCAACAAAAACTGACATATTGCATCACATAAGTACACTGCCAATACAGCCACAATCAGGCGTACCTTGGCGGAACTGGACCACCTCGAGCTTAACACCCCAAGATCTAGTTATAGCCCCAACTGGGGATGCAAATGGGCAGAAATATCCGCCCAACTAAACACCCTCATCTTCGAGCACCAACGCAGAATAAAATTATTGAACAGAGGTAAGTTCATAAAGGAAAGCAAAACATGTTTGTCATATTTCTTCCACCAATTCCACTCCTGTGGCAACCAGCCCGCATGCACACAGGTCCACAAGACCAACGGCACCATGACAACGGACCCTGAGGAGGTCAAGGTGGAAGTACACTGCTATTACACCAAATTATACCGCGATATGCTGACAGACCCACAAAAAATCACAAAATTTATACAAACTGCCAGAATACAAAGCACACCGCCAAACTACAATATTTTAAATCTGATTAGATGGGAGGAGCTTTGGGATACAATCCGCGGTGCACCACGTAGGAAATGCCCAGGGCCTGATGGGATACCATACAAATTTTACAAAAATATTTTCACAAATTGCCCCCCTCCTATTGGCGTCTATGAACCAGTGCTTGCTGGAAATACGCCTCTTACCTGGTGGCCAAGAATCATATGTCATAACCTTATATAAAAAGGGTGACAGATTGGACCTGGCCAACTGGCGTCCAATCACACTATCTAATACTGACAAAAAATTCTAACAAAAATTTTAGCAGCCAGATTAGGCGCAATTGCCTCTGACGTCCTGTCACTCAACCAGTTTGGGTTTATACCAGGGCGCTTAATCTGGAACAACATACACCCTGTTGCAAACATATGTCAGTCCAAAGCAACTGGAGCCCTGTCTTCTTAGACCAGGAAAAGGCATATGACCGCATCAGTTGGCCATACCTAAAGGAATGCCTACATGCTTTCAAACTCCCACCCAGATTCATAAACTGGGCGATGCTCCTTACAGAATCTGCAACCATGGATGTATGCGGCCCTGGCTTCCTAACTAACAAGATTAAACCACACAGAGGGCTCAAACAAGGGGACCCCCTCAGCCCACTGCTGTATAATTTCAGTTTTGACCCACTCCTCCGTGTAATCAACTCACGCCTCATGGGCATAACTGCACAAGGTCAGCCAACAGTCAAGATAATGGCCTTTGCGGATGACTGCATGGCAGTTATAGCTAACAACAATAATGCCCAACAGCTGGAACGCACCCTAGAGGAATACTCCATGGTGAGCAACGCATCGCTTAACAAAAGGAAAACAGAAATCATTCTCTTAGGCAAGTACACTAACAACTGGGATACAACACCAGAACCTCATACCCCCATAAAAAGGAAAAACCCACTCATCTTACCTTTTGCATCAACTTCCACCACCACTCCTGTCTGCCACCTTGGAATCTGGCCAGAATCAGGTGGATATGCCAATGAGACAATGGAAAGCAACCTACTACAGCGGGTATCCAACCGCGTAGCCTCCCTCAAGGGAAGATCCACAGTACTAAAGGGACGAGTAACAGTTGCTAACTCACTCATCCTCCCAATACTATGGTACTCTGCCCACGCGATCGCCTTCTCACCCACCTTTATAACTTCAATCTGCGCGCTCATCCAGGGCTGGCTGTGGCCCAGATCCCAACCTCCCATATGGATGGAAACACTCTTTGGCCCACGCTCAAGCGGAGGCATGGGACTAGTAGATTTTGAGAGCCACGCCATCCGCATCCTGGGTACCTGGATAAAGGAAGTCCTTGCCCCAGACCTCCCACAACAACACTGGTCCAGGGCAGCGAGGACTAACTTCGCACAGGCGCTCAAATTAACCAACCCACATAGCCCACCCAGACTACTATCATACCTTGCTAAAACCCTACTGCAACACGCCTGCATGGAACCCCCCTCACTTCAAATGCATCCTCTGAACCATCTGCTGCATGGGATGGACCGTAGAGAACACTTACCTGTGCAGGGAAGGGGACAACCCAGCCCCCACTTTAAATTAAGAAATACAGAAAACCACCCCCAGAAGACATGCTTTCTATGACCCCAACCATTGCCAGAATCGAATACCTAGATGTGTTGGACATCCCCTATAATTTAACCGCACAGAAGACAGTGTGGAGAATGATGCACCACCCACTCCTACAGACGAGGGTAAGAGCCAATGCCTGGCGCTGTCTGAGAAGGACCTATAGGATGGCGGGCCACTCAAATTCCCTCCACGCAACCTGCACAGTATGTGGAGGGAGGGTTCCCTACATCACCGCCTAAAAATATGCCCCCCAACCAAAGCCATATGGAAGGAAGTCGCGCGCCTGCTTAAGATCCAAAATGAGCAGAAATTTTCTATATTAAAGAGCCTCCTCGCGCTCCAGATTGAGTCACCAATCCCATCTACCCTCTGCTCCCTAATGATACTCATTGCAATGTGGACAATCCCCACCATTGTCTTAGATGCGTTCAGGGGCACAGTCCCAACCATCCATGGGGTTATCAACAGGTTCCACGTCCACTTACTGGAGCACTTCCAAGCCTGGCTCTATGGATATATGAGACCAAGGCAAAAAGCGCTCATAGAATTGTGGTTCCCACTTTGGTTCATCCGCACAGACCCCTTCCTTCACACCTGCTCCATAGCGGGGGAAACCCCCTTAGAGTAGTGCACCAACCCCTATACCTGGCAGTCCCGCTGGCAACAGGGGTAACCTGAGTACCCCAGGGTGCCCAATTTTATATATCTTTGTTTTCCACATATACTTGGTAATTCCTGTCCCCTGGTTGGCTTGCCTCGGTTAAATAAACTTTACCTATTAAACTGCTTAGCAAAAACATACTTAGTGAATCAACTAAATCACCAATCACTCAGAAAAAACCATTTTACTTATCAAATTAAATATAAACTATCAACCACAGTCAAAACTACTTGATTATAACTACTCAACCAAAAAGCATTAATCAAATCCAAAACCAATTATCTTATCAAAGCAATTTAAGCCAACATGCACTTAGCTAAAACTAAACTGAGCCTATCAAATCAGACAAAAACCACCAACTACTCAACAAACACCAATTTTAAACTTATTGAATTGAATCAATCAGAAACCAACCACTCAGCCCAAAATTAATTAAACTTACCAAATAAATTAATCAATAACAGCTTGGCAAAACCATGGAGAATATTAAATCAACTGAATAACCTTAAACTATTCAGCCAAAACAAGATACCAATTTTATTTAAAATCATATATATTCAACTGGCTTTGAAAGATTTGGAAAAAAGAACTGACTTTGTATGTATGCATTAAAACTATAAAATAATTGATTAGATTGCACTAAAGAGTTTAAAATAATTGATAAACAAGATGAACCCAAGAAAATCTTAAGAACATGTTTTTGAACTTCTAAATCAACTAATAACCAAAAATTACTAACAACTTACCGAATCCAATTAATTTTTCAAAATAACCAGTCAATAACTGCTTTTTAGAACCATCAAACTTATCAATCAACCTAAAATCACATAACCACTTGGCAAAACCATTAAAACTATTGAATCAACCAAATTTAAAACTTATTAGCCATAATAATATACCAACTACCATCCAAAAATATAATATTTTTCACTTGTTACACATATATATTATCTTGGCTATGAAAATTAAAAAATTATAATTTTTGTTCTGCCATCAGGGATACATAAGTGTGCCAAATATCAAAGCTCTAGCTAGTCTGGAAGGTAGTTAAAACCCAATTGCAAGATTTCACCACAAAGAAACACCACAGCAAGTAGAGAATGATATTTAGTTGAAAATTTAAAAGCGTTTTTAATGGACTAAAAAAGATCATAATTATTATATTCTAGAAATACTTAAAACACCTGAAACCAAATATCGTTTACATTGAAAAATGTGAGACGCATACCTCTTAGTATACTATTTAAAAAACAATTACTGGAGTGATCCCCAAGTTCTCATTATATTAGCTGTTGTTTAGTCTCAGTTGTTTCAAGTAATACCATGTATCTAGGTACTTTTATCAATGACTTTTATTTTCAAACTTGTACCTCTAAATATATTATTAAAGAAACAATTACTGAATTCAATTAGTATAATGAAATGAGCAATGATAAGATTTTATAAAATGTGCACCATGTTTTTCATTGAAGCTGATATTTGGTCTCATGTATTTTAAGTATTTCCAAAATATATTTTATTGTGATATTTTTAAAACATTAGAAAAAAGTTTTTTATATTTTTTACTTTATAGTATTTTACCATTTTTTCTCTTAAACCTGAAAATGTACTCAATAAATATGTTCTGGAGGGTTGGAATGAGAGAGATAGATATGTATATAGACAGATAGGTATTGGTGAATCCCCCTTCAGGTTGAAACCACCTAGTGCTGAAAAAAATAGATAAATAAACTATATACTTATCTATTGGAATTACCCCATATGGCTAAGGCATAGTATACAATATTTAAATAGTTACATAGAATGAGTATTGCAATAGTACATTGATTATAAACAAAAGCAAGATCAATGATCAGAGTAATTATAATTTAAACAATCTCTTGATATTACTTCTGAGTACAATTTCTTTAGCTTGGTTGAGGATCATCTATAGTATTTTATAAATGCAGTCTCTCCATCTCCTCAATGGCTTTCTTGTTGCAGGGTATCTTTCCTGAGATCTTGCTGCACTCCATATTCACAAACTGCACTCCATCAAGTGATCTCAAACTAATTAAAGTGATGTATGCTTATCCTTTTTGGAATAAGCAACTTCCAAGTTACACAACTACATAATTAATGGTGCAGCCTTGCATCTTATTACTGTGCAAGCCCAACATAAGACAATAGGTAACATTCATTTCTCAATCATTACATAGTTGAATTTAGAAGAAAACTAAATATATAATGATATTCAATAAGATGAATTCCATCCCTACTGAAGTCTATGCAACCAAAGGGAACATTTGTGTTATATATCTGGTCATGACAGAAATTTGGCAAAATTATTTAGTGATATTGACAATTGCACCAATCACAAGACCTTTCTAAACATTGATATTAGATCATAAGATTACTTTTTAATAAAAAATATATCCAATTCCTTTGGTAAGCCTCAAGACTTGTTGATGTCATCTGAGATAATATTCGTCAAATTTACATTTTTGTCATTTCGTGTAGCATTAGCTACATGATCTTGTGCCTTTATTTTATATATTCTCTCTCCCTGTGATTGTTAGTACTCAAGAACAGCATTATTGTGGGAATTTACTTGTGATCTCAATGGATAGGTGTGAATAACCTTGTTCAAGGATAATTTGCCTGTTGCATCCACCAACGTCTTTGACAGCAGCAAGTCAAAGTGGGGACCCTTGATCTCACCAATATAAAGAGCACTGAGCAGATACAAAACACATGTCATTCTGCTGGCACATATTCTGTGTAAGCTCAACCAATCTGAAATAGCGCCAGAGGTGTGGTGCTGACAAGAATTGTACTGGTTATCAAAAACTTGATCTCCTTTAACATGTGGAAGCTGCATCAAATCACTAAAAGGCATGATGGTAAGTCCTCCAAATGATTCATCATCCTTATTCTTGAGTTAACCTAATCATGAGCTGATAATGCAAAGCATCTCATAAGTAGCCATCAAATTTTATCAATGAATATTTATTCAATATCCTTCCACTGCTTTTTCATAATCTTTAAATATTTTTTTCAGCACTGGCATTTTAAAGACAATGAAGCCATTTTTTTTGAACTGATAATCTGAGCATAGTATGTAGAGTTGATCCACTGAATAGTCTTACAGCTATAACTGTTGAGCTGCAACTTTCACTGTATTTTTCTGAATCAGTGATTGACTTGATTTTTCAGTGCGTTAAAAGTGAAGCTCATGCTGACTCCATCTCCACCAGTCACAAAAATCCTGAGGCGTTGTTTTCTTCAGCTAAGATTTCTCCTGAATGCTGTGATTTAATGCAGAGAAGAGCTCTCAATGCTTGATATTCATTGCAGCACAAGATGGTTGGAATAGTTCATCAGTCATACCTTGGTTGGCAATTTCTTCCTTTAGCTCTTCTTCAAAAAATCTCTTAGGATTGCCTCAGAATATTGAGTGCAAGAAGCTTGTTGAAAGAATCTCGATTTAATGATCTATTTTGTGGAAATCCTCCATGTGTTTGCTCTTATCCTTCAATCCTTGCTCATGGGCAAGGAATGCATCTCGTGCATTATCATACTCTTAAAGCAGAGCACATTCAGATTTGTAAGGCTGATATTTGAATAGGAAGGCTATAGAATTAGTTCTTGGGATCCATATGCATCATGAAGAATGGAACTTGTACAACTGCTGAAGAGTTTTGTAAAAAGACTATTGATTTGCCTGTAAGAATGATGAGCTTTCATCTTTTTTGTGACTGTTCCACATCAGCTTCATCAAGGATTTCTTCAGTGTCACCTTTGTTGGTGAAATATAGCTCAAATTTTATTGCAAACTCAACATGACTTATATCCTTGAAGTTGTGTTCTATATAAATTGTAGGGCGCTTCTCATATTGTGCAAAGATGTTGGAGCACACTCCTGTTGCCCGATTGCCATCAAACTTTAAAATGTGGTATTTTTGTTTTGGCTTATGTGTGTTTAAAAATATGCACTCTCTCAAACTTCTGAAAAATGGAAGGTGACACAACTAGAATAGACATTTTCATGCAGAAATTTGATGCTCCTTAAAAATCCCAATAATATTTTTTCAGCTTGTGAGCAACATTTATATCTTCTTGAAAAATCTATATGATTACCTCTGCAACGCCCTAATTCAAGTTTATAGGCTCAGACTTTGCAATATATTATGCAACATAATTGGCAATCGCCTCGTTTATTACACATTGCTGAATGGTAATGTTGCCATCCCACAAGTGAAGGATTGCGGAGCAGTAGTTATTTATCCAATTTTTCTCAATTTGTTGCTTTAAAATTCAGAATCATCAACCATTACTTATGAACTTATCTGAGGTTTGAGTAATAAAGTGAGTGTGCTGACACTGTTTATGCGGCTTGGTGAAGCAACATGTTTGAGAATTGTTTTTGTAACATGTATGAGTGTGGTGATGCGTTTGATTGCACTTAACCAAATTATGCATATCAGGATCTTCATATTCAGATGGGAGTTAACATGAGATTATTATATCAATGAGTTCAATTCCTTCTTTGGTCTCAAATGAAGAGCATTCTCAGTATAAACATTTATGTGGATGTGTGAACTGCTTCAGTCTTGATTTACACAAGTCACCAGTAATATATCTAACTTTGCCACCCAAAATCTTCACGCTTTTATTAATATATTTCATGAAGGCATTATATCTCCTCATGAAATGATGGCTGACTACAACTGGGTATTATTTAATAAGACGCTGAGATTTATCAACAATAATATTTATTAAGTAACTCATTTGATAATTTGTCAGAAATCAAGAGAGCTCTTTGCATGTCTGGCCAGTTGATGTAATTGCAGCTCAATGTTAAGAACCAAGTTAGTGGTCCAAGGCAACAAATTTGTGCTATCAATTCATTATGCGCCATTCACCAGTATGCTGCATACCCATGTAAATTTTGCATGTAGAGGTAAAGAATTGACAGCTCCCTTTTGTCCTCTTACCTTCTTGCAGCAAGCAGAAATAGTGGGCTGAATTTTGAGATAATCATTCATTGAAAGCACACAGAATATATAGTCATTGCACTAGAACTGATTATTGCAACCATGGATTCTCAATCACAAGTAGTTTAATGGCGTAATAATCACTTCACTTTTCTCCATCAAACATTGCTTCCATATGGAAAAAGCACCCACCGCAAAAACTTTTTCTGCTCTTAATTCATAATATATGTTAAAAGTATTGTCCTTTGTCTTACGTTTAATTCATTTAAGATTAACCATCAACAGATGCATAATCTAATACTTCTTCAACATCTGGCTGAGTGACATTAATAGGACCTGTGACTGATATCCGAACATGTATATGCTTTTCAGATGTAGGATGTGTATAAACCATAGGATTCACATCACCCATGGAAGCATCATGAGTTGGTAGTAGTCTATCATGCTAATATTGTTGCAAACATTCATACATCTGAATGACAACGCCCTTCACATGCACAAGATGAAGTGATCACAAGAGGATTATTTCTCAAGTTAACGGTGCATCAATAAATGTGAACAAATTCCTTAATTGTGTCATACTCAATGATGCATGCTTTACCATCACCACATTGTGCCTTTGCACCTTTGATGCTACAAGCATGCAAGTCAGTAAAGTGATACTTGTCATTGAAGTGCATGAGGCCTAATAACTTTGACACAACAACAAGAATGCCAGCTTAATGTTATGAAAACAAATGACTAATAGCATTTTTTCAAAGTTTGGATGATGATTCTATCATTCACGCGATCCACAAAGGTTCCCTTGCATACCCAGTTATCATCATTAATGACCTCAAACAAATGTATAACATTAAAGTATCATTCATGGATATGTCCAGATTGCATAGTTGCAGGTAGCCATAAAGAAGTATTGGAAACGCCTCCCCACCTCTTTTTTCAGTCTCAAAGTGGATTAAAACACAAAAACCATCTGCTTCAACTGTATTCTGGTTTAAGATATTAGTGGTCCAATGATCAGGAGGAAGAATGATGACTCTATTAATATTTGCTGTAATTATAGCAAAGCAATGTGAACCAGCATAGCTGGAATTTAAATGTCACTCTGACCCTGTTACCAGGTGTAACAAACCAAGTTCCCAAGACCCTGCTTGACATCCTTAAACATATAGCTTATGCCAAAAGAGAGTTGCCTTGATTAAGCAGTGGAGTAGGTTGACATCAGGTTTTCAGCCATTAATTTAAAATAATTGCCCTACGTTTCCACAAAAGGTCCTGGCGGCAACTCAGGTTAATAGCCTAATCTGGGAGGAGGTTTGATGTGGCAGCAATACTCTGCTGGCCTCTAGTCACTTATCTGGATCCAGGGATTACACACTTACTGGCGTTGCGCAATTACAGGCGTCTCCACTAAGGGAACACAACCAGGTCAAGGTGCAGTGAGATTGGCAGGCCCATCAAAACCTCAAAAGGACCTCACACCTTCTGAAGTTATGAGTTCACAGTTCACAGCACCTGGTCAGTGAGGGTTCAATGTCTGTGCGATTTTGAATGGATTTCTAACCAATCTGGGGCTAAAAACTAAACCAGCCAAATACTATATAATTTAAAAATAAATATAAAGCAAAACGGCTGTTTATTTGAAATTGGCCTATCTAGTGAGAGAGCTCACAAATGGTGGGAGCGTGATATGGGCAACCAGAAACAAGATAGAATTCTAATTTGAGAGGGTTGGAATAGATATGCTGAAATATAAACTCAACCATTATATAAAAAGTAATAAAAAATAAGATGTGAAAACTGGAAGATTCCCATGTCATTCTGATGATTTTGAGCCCTAATTCCCATAATTTGGACAAAAATAAATACAAAGCTATAGTTTTAAACTGTGGCAGAATTTCTTTAACTGTTGGTTTGCTACCACCAATCCTTTTACCTTAATTTATAGAAATTGATGATTGAAACTATTTCATTACATACCCCTCACTAAGGGAAAAAACCCCAAGATTCCCTAGGATTAGGAGATTTGGAAGAAAATCCACTGATGGGTGACCTTTTTGCATTAGGAGGAAATGGGATTTCTGACCAAAAATCCAAGGGTCACAAAAAAGCATTAACTCTCCCCTTGGAGGTCTGCTGGTGGGCGCAAGAGGCATCAACCGCAAGTGGTCCAATTGGCACCCAACCTCCCCTTTCCACCATTAGCAGTCCACAAAAACTGATGAAGAAAGCGATAGGTTAGATTTTCTTGGGACAATGATCATCCCCCTACCTTGCAAGATGGCAGAAACCACAGCTTGTCATGAAAGAATGAAGTTGAAATGATGTAACAAACCAGGTTACCAAGTCCCTGCTTGCCATCCTGATACATATAACTTTACGCTGAAAGAGAGTTGCCTCAATTGAATTGTGGAATAGGTTGATATCAGGTTGTCAGCCATTGATTTCAGACTAATTGCCCTATACTTCAACAAACAGGGCCTGGCGGCGACTTGGGTGAATAGCCCATTTTGGGAAAAGATTCAATGTGGTGGCAATACTATTCCATCCTATAGCCACCTGTCTGGACTCAGGGAGTATGCACTTACTTATTTTGCAAATTTACATGTGTCTTTACTGGAGATCACAACCAGGTCGAGGTGCAGTGAGATTGTCAGGTCCATCAAAACCTAAGAAGGACCTCACAACTTCTGAGGCCATGAGTTCACAGTCACGGTGCTTGGTTTATGAGGGCTTAATATCCATGCAATTCTGAACTGATTACTGACCAAACTGGGATACAAACTGAACCAACTTAATACTCTATAATTTAAAATAAAGATCAATTGAAATGTTCATCTATCCAAGAATGACTCATCTGGAAAGGGAGCTCATAAATAGTGGGAACGTGGGATGAGGAAACCAGAAACAAGATAGAATTCCAACTTGGGAGGGTTGGAATAGGTTATGCCAGAATATAAAGTTAATCGTTGAGTCAAAATTATGCTCTCTCTCTCTCTCTCTCTCTCTCTCTCTCTCTCTCTCTCTCTCTCTCTCTCTCTCTCTCTCTCTCTCTCTCTCTCTCTCTCTCTCTCTCTCTCTCTCTCTCTCTCTCTCTCTCTCTCTCTCTCTCTCTCTCTCTCTCTCTCTCTCTCTCTCTCTCTCTCTCTCTCTCTCTCTCTCTCTCTCTCTCTCTCTCTCTCTCTCTCTCTCTCTCTCTCTCTCTCTCTCTCTCCCCCCCCCCCCCCCCCCCCCCCCCCTCTCTCTCTATATAAATCAGACGTGGAAACTGGAAAATTTCCAAGTCATTCCAGCGAGTTTGAGCCCTAATTCTCATAATACAAATGATGATAAATATAAAATTATAATTCTAAACTGTGGCAGAATTGATTCAAACTGTCTGTTTGCTACCATCATTCTTAATATCTCAATTTATAGGAATCAATGAATGGAACCATTCTGTTATACAGCGAAGCATGAACAATTACTTAAAAAGTCACAAATTGGCATGTATGAACTTTGCAACTAATCTTTAATAGAAAAATTATCATTGCCATGAGCCTTATTTAATAAGCTTGATTCTGTTGTGGCTCAGCTGGAACAACATGAATCATGTCTTGTCATTCAAGTCTTGCAATTTCATTAATTGTCACATTCTTTATAAAGCGGATTGTATGGCAAGAGCCAGCTAAGTGCAGCATACACCAGTCTGTGTGAAATTTTGTTTCACTAGACATAGTTAAATTTTTCAAGAGTTTCTGTGACTACAACCATTCCTGCATTATCACTATCACTAGGCAACATAGAAGGTAGCTTTTTGTTTACTTCAAAAATAATAAAGTAAAACAGTGTGGCTTGGCCTTTAAATCTATGTTGGCCATATCCGACATCAAAATTGAGTATTTTAATGTAAAGTATCACATAAGTCAAGAATTTTCTCAAACTGAGTATAAACTTTAATTTCACTTAGATGTCATCAGGTTTCACATTAATCCAGTATGCCTTTGATAAATGGTTAGTCTTGCAATTTTTCAAATGACAATGACATTAATGGCAAACTTCTAATACACCTTTGTTCATGAGTTCCAGAGGCAGATATAAGTTGGCAGCTTTTGTCATATAATTAGGGGTACAACTAGTTATTAAGAATGTCCCAGTGGCAGATATTTTAGATTAATACTGTTAGACTGACTCTAAATCTTTTAGAGTCATTTTAAACTGAGTAATGATTGACTTCTCAATTTCTGCTAAATAATCTACCCCAATATGAGGGGGTTGCCTTGACCCCTGGCAAAATAGGTAAACTGAACTGGAAGTCCACCCACATGACAGCCTGAACTTAACACAATTTCCTAAGGAAAAGAAATCCCTTTTATAGACCTGAAGGGGGTTCTTGGGAGTGAAAAATATTTTATCAACCAATCACCCCTTAGGAACTCTGGTAATCAGCCACACTAAAAATGAACAAGATGACTGATTAGTGGGGTTACACTAAAATTCTACCCCAAGTTATGTCATCCCAGCTACCTATTCACTATCCAAATTTAAGCATTGCCGAGGTAGAGAACTTCTCAAGAGTGGTGATAGGCTAAATCATTAATTAGCTAAACAAGATCTACTCGCCTACTTTAAATTCCCTCAAAAGCTCACCATTAGCCTCTGAGTAGTGTAAATAATAAGAGGCGCTAATCTAATAAAAAGTTCTCTCTTTCAGATCCACAAGTTTTTGCTTTTATTAACTATATCTAAAATTCATTTTTCCTTGTGGTTAATAATATTCTCTTTACTAGTTTTTTAAAGAGCAGTTGAGAGTTGTATTACTCCTGAAACTGTCCTATTATCGAAATCTTGTGCAAACAGCACTTGTGAGCATCTAACAATGCCAGGATTCTAAAAATGGTGCTCATTACAAGGGCGCCTGTACTCCACAATTTTATAACAAAAATGGAGGGTGTTCAAGTGAGTAACTCTCCTAACCTTCTAGCTAAAAATGAATCAAGGATAGTTACTCATGAACTGCAACTAGCAATGAAATATCCCACCTTAAAAAGCTTAAACAGCGCCATCCTTCTACTTTATATGATGCTATTTCTGCTGTTCCTTTCAAAGCGTTAAATTAAAATTTTGCACCAGTGAAGGTAACGTTGCCTCATTTATATACATCTAAGATTCTACCATGGAAGGCGTGACTTGCCTACAAAAAATCTATCACAGCCTCCCTTGCCTGAGTTGCATGGCCCAAAAGGCTATAGACCCTCAGATGGACACTATAAGTACCTAGGCAGAGTTTAAGGACGCTTTTATTGACGAATTTGGCCCATAGAAGAGTTTAATCAGGAAAAAAGACTTTTATGTGCCTTAGCATGTATGAAGGAGAATAGGTTACCACTTTTGTGAAGCAGTTCTACTTTTCCGCTCAGACGTTGTTAATGTCTCACATGATCACTCTTGATGACGCCGTCACTGCCATGTTAACCAGGTTGGCTTCTCACCCTTCCCTAGCCAGGCATATAAACTCTGTGAAGTTAAGCTTCCAGAATGTCCTTGACATAAAAAAGGCTTTAACAGATGTTGCAAATTTTCACAAAGTTGAGACTCCTCATGGAGTTATGGTGAAACCCCAAGTTCTAACCATTGAAAAACCTTCAACTGTAGGTCAGTGGATGGAGGCCCTGGAAACCCCTCTGAGCCCCCTATTCCTGTTAATCCCTGAAACCTGCTCCTTCAGTGCACCACAAAACAGACCTTGCTCCATCCTGTAGGTCTGAGACCCCCAGGCCAGTCAACAAAGTGTCCCTCACAAGCTCATTGAATCTGCAGTGCCTTCTCCCCTAGCTAAGCTGGTAGTTGTGCGCCCTAAAAATATCCCCTCCAACAAGTAAGAGCACGTTGTAAAGGCGTGTTGTAGGATAATACCCACTCAACCTGAAGTGCCTGGCCCTAACTTACCTCCTATCTCTCCTCTGACTTTTATAGACAACCCCTCAGATGAAGAATCTGAAGAGGATTATGAGGATGTGGGACACTACGTCCTTGGAGCCCAGTTGAAGTAGGAATATCAGATCAGCTAAACCCAATGGATTAGATAAGGCCGTGATCCCCAATGACACCTATCTTAGCCAAACCCTGAGGTACTAAGGTCAACGATACTGCTAGTGATACTGATCAGCTCATTGACCTGATGATCCGCCCTATCCGCATGTTCATACCCTCAATTCATTAATGATAAGTACCCTGAAACTTCTTAGAAACTTGCCTCTACTTTCCGTCTTAAGGAGGTTTAAGCTCTCCCCCTGGTTTGGTGGGCTGTCTCCCAGGTGGAAGTAGTCATCAACAAGGTATGGGTCATGGCCACTATTGCCACTAGCTCTCCAATTAATGTAATCTTTTCAAAATTCATTGAGAAGATCAAATTGGCACCTGACCTGTACTTTCAAGAGTATGGAACGGCAGGTCCTTCCAGCACTCAAGCTATTAAAACGTACTCCTCCTTGCCCCTCAGATTTGGAAAGCTATTCTATCAGCCCCAGCTGTGGCCTTGGAGAGCAATTATTATGACATGCTTATTGGAAATCAATTTTTGGTTAATTACAACGGAACCATCAACTTGAATCAAAGTTACATCTCCCTGCTCCACTATGAGGTAACTCTGGTTCTAACCAATAAAGAACCCCACAAAAAGGGTACTCCTGCTTGTTGAGTACCCATCTTCTCACTATCGCTTCACTACACCATATCTGGGCTCCACACAAAACTGTTGCCAGAGTCAGTGGACGCTTCAGAAGGCATCTCTTTATACGCCTCAAAAAAGATGTTAATTAAGTCTGGAAAACACCAGGTGTTTGACACCAAGATTACTTTAAAAATTTTCCAGAACTTCTTATTACACTTAAATATTGATAATGTAAGTCATCTAGATCCCCAAGTAACTCCTGGAATCATAGACCTTGCCTACTAGCGATTTATTAATGTTCTGCTAGAGAACCTTACCAAGCAGGACTGTATTGTGAAAAAACATCAGGAGATAGGAAAAGGTCTGTTTGTTCCCTTGATTTTATAGAGAAAGTTCACTGCCTTGGTTCTATGTCAGAAATGTGCCTACTCGCTAATAAACTGTTGTGTGCTTTGCCTGACGTTCATATCTCAGATGAACTAATCTCAGATGAGCTTGAAGAAGTTCACTCTTTATTAGATGCCTACAGTGATATCTTCTATAAATCTGATCTTGATTATTGGCATATGAGGGATTTGAGCCACACATTGATCCTGGTGATGCCAATCCCATTAGGTCTATATTTACTGTAAGTCAAAGGTCAAAGAGCATTAATGAGGATGAAACTCAAGCAGTTGCTAGATGCCAGGTTACTAGTACCTTCACAAAGCCCTCGGGCTTCTCCTTTACTACTTATTAAAAAGAAAAACGGAGGTCATTGGGTAGTTGTGGACTACTGAAATTAAATAATCTCACTAAAAAGTCAGCTATCCTATCCTTCACATTTATGATGTAATTGCACAACTCTATGTCTCCAAATACTTCTATGCTATAGATTTGGCAAGCAGATATTGGAAGCTGGACATCTCCCTCAAGATCAGGAGAAATGTGCTCTTATCTGCAGTGAAGGCATATTTCAGCTTACCAGGTTACCCCAAGGGATGTGCAATGCGCCATCTTCATTCCAATGAACAATGGATCATATCCTATGAAATCTTAAGCTGATTTGCGTGATAATCTATCTTGACAATATTATGGTTTTTTCTAAGGCTTTCTTTATGCATTTTGCTCATCTAAAGGAAGTCTTTAACGCCTGCGCGCATCTAACATTAAGCTTAGACCTTGTCAGGCAAACAGCAAGTAAGAATTAGACTGGCCTGAAGCCCAGATGCCAGAGCACCTGAATGGCAAACCAGGATGCCAAAGGCACTGCTGCTGGTTTTATGGATATGAAACTGGAAAGGAGTTTCACCAATATCTGCCAGTGAGCTAAAATTTTGTACAGGCACAAAATAACATACCAGATGAACACAGCCGTTAACTCCAAGGGGTATGAGAGTGCCAGCGAAAAAGGCATTTTATTTTTCAACACAAAAACAAAATTTTAGGAAAGGTTTTCTATGAAACGTAGGAAAGAAAAATCGATCAAAAATTTTCTCATTGCAATGTGACTGATTAAAAAAGAACAATTTAGAGAGGAAAAAAGCCAGGATTGGGTCTCTCAAGTTCAGCCTAACTGGAGAATTGTTTAGGAATGGGGAACAGATAAGTTAACTAAGAACTGACATTAAAGAATTTGGCGACAGGCTGAGTTGCTGTAAGTTCAACCTCAAATGTCTGAACCAAGACTCAGATACATTTCTGACAGTTGGCGTGACAGCGTTTGGCCTGACAAATAGTGGGAATCCCCAAGGCCACCCCACGTAGGGGTGGTCCCATTTGGTGGGAACAGGTTTGGGACACCCAATCCTCCCATGCCCAGTCGCTGAGCCATTTGTTTGGTCAAGAGCATTGCATTGGCCGCAACGCCTGATTTTCCAGAAGGGCTTTGAACCCTCATCAATGGTGTATGATGCTATTATCTGCCCATTGGGGATGATCCCTGATGATTTTGAGGGGGAGTTGATTTTTTTGATCATAGAATTAGCCAAAATCAAAACTGTTGGCAATTCCAGCTGATGGGGCAGACTTCATCCCTTTCTGACTACATGGAATCCGTCTATCAGGCTGACTCCCACTCAATTTTGGATTGATTGGTTTCATTTAGGCGATCTTGGCACAGATTTCCATGATTAACTGTACCAGTTCTGCCGAGGTGAGTGTGGGCACTGGGGGAGGAATTCAAAGCGGAAGAGCTGTTACCTAGCGCTTGTCTACCACGTGAGCAAGGTCGCCCTGGGTAACAAGGGGTACAGCCACCCTCTTAGATACCTTCTTACTTGGGAATGGGAAAAGAGCACAATCAACAGCCAGAGTATGTTCCTTGGGACATTACCCTTTCCTTTTTCCAAAGAAAGGGCGCCACCACCGGGAAACTTCACAAGGGCCACATTTTTGTGCGCCTTGGATAACTTGATCGCCATTACCATTGCGGTTTTTTGGGGAGGGCGGGGAGCATTGGGGTGGGATTCAGAAAATGCTTTGACCAGTTCCATACAGTTTGCACAATTGCGCGCCTTGACCCAACTGTTCTCATAGGCTGGATACCCTTTCCAAGCCATGAGATATTGAACAGACAAGCGGGACTTGCGGGATGCCAGGATGTTCTCTACCTCAGCTTCTTCCACATCCTCAATGATGATCAGTTCAGGTTCCATGGGAACCATACCCTTGAAAGGTGACAGCTGGGAAACGTGGAAGATGGGATGCTGTTTTCAGTGAGCTGGAAGCTTCAACCAGAATGCACCGTTACCCAAGACCTCTTCCACCAAATGGGGGCCCAAACGCTTACTTGCAAATTTACAGGAAGAAGCTTGAATTTGTAGATGGTGGGTATTGAGCATAACATAGGAGCCCACTGTTATATCATGAACTGGTAGCCGCTTACTATCTGCGAACCACTTGTAGTCATCAATAGCTTTGGTGAGGTGTTCCCGCACCAAGGATTGAGTTGACCTAATATGTTCAGTGTGATCCATGGCAGCTTGGACCTTGGGGTGCAAGCATGGTCTTATCAATAATGAAGGATTATAACCCAACGTTGCTTTGTAGGGAGAAAACCCTGTAGATGCATTCATTCCATTGTTATAAGCGAATTGAGTGAGGGGAAGGTTGTTGGCCCAGGTGTCCTGTGCAGCCACAGCATAGCAACGCAGGTAATGTTCAAGGACTTGGTTAACTCGCTTAGTCTGTCCATTGGACTGGGGATAGTACGCTGTGGAACAGCAGGGAGATATTTTAGGATAGATAGGAGTTCACTTCAAAACCGCGCCGTGAACTGTGAACCACAGTTGCTGATGATCTCCTGTGGGAGACCAAACATTGAGAACATGTGATGTACAAAAAGGCGGGCGGTCTCCTCTGATGTAATTGCGGAAGTGCAAGGAATATAAAGAGAAAATTTAGTGAAATGATACACCACCACCATCACCACTGTGAACGCGTTAGAGCAGGTAAGTTTGACAATAAAGTCCATGGACACCAATGTCCATGGACCCTCTGCCTGCTGTAAGGGGTGTAAAAGACCGTTTTTCCTGGAGCGGTCTGACTTAGCCCAAACACAAGTAACGCAGTTGGCGATCCAGGCCAGAACTTCTTTTGTCAAACCTTCCCAATTGTAGGTCCACTTGATCAAGTCAATGCATTCTTATTACCAGGATGACTGACCGTGGGGGGATCATGATGTGCGCGGAATACCTCAGTTCTGAAGGAGGATGAACCGAGACGCGGGACCAAAAATAAATAAGGCCCTCCACCAGTGAATATAGGGAGTGTTTATGCTTCTTGTGAGTTAACTGCTCGACCAGATCCACGCCCTCAGGGCAGGCCCTTTGACTGGCTAAGACCTGAGCAACTAGCGGGGTGTTGGGGGCCAGAGAGACAGAAGAAATGACAGGGGGGACAATTGACAGGATTTGGGTGGCAGGAATCATGGTAACAAGATCAACTTTCTCCAGATCTGTGGAACAGTGGGTGGGGATGCGGCTGAGAAAATCAGGAAGTATGTTGAGCGCACCTTTTACAAATTTGTATTTGAAATTAAAACTGCACAAGTCCTGATATGTTTGGGCTTACCAATGTGCCAATTTTTGAGGTTTACAAAAGTACAAGAGAGCCTGGTGGTCCATGCGGACTGTTAATTCATGTTGAGCACCCTGTAACAGATACCTCCAATGAGTTAATACCCATACAACGGCTCCCAACTCCTTGTCATATATGGCCTAAGACTGCTCCATAGCGGTGAACTTTTGGGAAAAATAGGCGACTGAGTATTCCAAGCCATCGTGCTACTGGAGCAACACCGCCCCCACTGCTACCAACAAGGCGTCGCATGCAACAATATATGGCTTGGTGAGATTGACGTGCTTCAAAATTGGAGGGGACACAAACACCTCTTTAATCAATTTGAACGCCTGTTGGCATTTGGGTGACCAGAGAAACGGTACGTTTTTCCCTGTAAGGGGGTGGAGTGGGGCAGCAAGCAAGGAAAGTGCCGGGGAAATTTTTAAGAATGATGGTTCCCAAGAAACTCTATAGTTGTTTCTGGGTAGTCAAGGTTGGCCATTCTTGGATCGCGTCCAGCTTATTGGGAGGGATTGCATAACCATCTTTAAGTATGAGTTCCCAAGGAAGGTAACCTCCTCCTTATGGAATTCGCACTTGGAAGGCTTGATGAACAAGCCTGCCTTATGCAAGGCTGCCACAACTGCTTCCAAGTCAGTAGCATGTTGTTCGGGAGTTGAGGAGTGAACCATAATGTCATCAACATATGCAACTGCGCAGGTAAACTGGAGGTCACCCAGTACATTGTCAATCATATGTTGAAATGTAGCGGGAGCATTGTTCAGCTCAAAGGGCATTACATGGAATTGGAAAATGCCTCGCTTCATCTGGATTGCTGTTAATCATTCTTGCCCTTTCATTATCTGAATCTGGTTAAAAGCATTAATGAGATCCAGCTTAGAAAACACCTGAGATTTGGCGATCGCTTGGCTTATCATCTGTTCTAAAGGCAGGGGGTAGGGATTGGAAACTGTGACTTTATTTAAGTGTCCATAGTCCATGCAGGGGTAGAGGGAACCATCAGCTTTTTTTAGTGAAGATGATGGGAGATGCGACTGGTGATGTCTCCCTAAACAACCACCATTTTTCAATATATCATCCAATTAAGTGTTGAGCGCAGCCTCCTCCTCTGCTGTGTGGGGGTACAACAAGAATTTGTATTCACCGACTCCACCATTGTACAAAACTCACAGTTGAATCTAGTGTGAGGAGGCAGATGATCCACTTTTCAGAATCAAAAATGCTTTGATAGCGCATTAAACTTTCTGGAAAATTGGACGGTATGCCTGCAGGAGAGACGAGGGAAGTGATAGAACTGCGACCTTGCACTTTCTTAAGAGTGTCAATTAGGGGGAATTCACCCTCCAGTTAGTCATTAATAAATGACAGCATGTTAGACTCCAGGTGGATCTTTACATGTTGCCAGTGCCACCATCCCACTCCTAAGATCACCGGACATACCAAGTTTGGCATAGCAGAAAAGCGGTCATTGAAGCTGAACTGGTGTATTGATAATGTGACTGGTCAGTGAACCAGGTATGAGGTTTGGGAGGCTGACGACGCAACCATCACTAAAGGACCTGCATCCAGGTCAAGTTTCAATTTCTGGGCCAGTTCTACACTCATAAAATTGCCCGCGGCTCCAGTGTCCACCAGGGCCTCAAAGGAGACGTGATGGGACCCAACACTAATCTTCATGGGTACTAAGAAGTAAGCGGAGTTCTCTTTATTGGTAGTTGTGGATGAATCCAGTGATACCAAAGAGATGGTAGTGGGGCCAGGGGAAACCACTAGGCTTTGGTGGGGGGTAAACTCGTTACAAGCCAAGATGTCAGATTGTGCTGACATGGGCAGAATAGCCGCAGCAACTATGATGTATAAGTTTGAAGTTTTGAGTGGAACTGGACTATTGTGGACAGGTAAAATCTTCTTCACAACCTGGTTTAGTTGAAAAGGAGGGTCCATTGCTGCGCCAATATCTATGAGAAAGGCGGAAATGGTTAAAAATAATCGTTGGTCAATTATGTCAGGCAAACAGCAAGTAAGAATTAGAATGGCCTGCCAGCCCAGATGCCAGAGCACCTGAACGGCAAACCAGAATGCCAAAGGCACCTGCTGGTTTGATGGATATGGAACTGGAAAGGAATCTCACCAAGAACTGCCGGTGAGCCAGAATCTCATACAGGCACATAATAAAATACCAGATGAGTATGATCATTAACCCCAAGGGGTGCGTGAGGGTCAGCAGAAAAGGCATTTTATTTTTTGACATGAAAACAAAAAAGTTAGGAAAGTTTTTTTAATGGAAAAATTAGGAAAGAAAAATTGACCAACAATTTTCTCAGTGCGATGCAACTGACTAAATAGTGGTCAATTTAGAGAGGAATCAAGACAGGATAAAAATCTCCTCAAATTTGACCTAACCAGCAACCTGTTCAGGAATGGGGAACAGATAAGTTAACTGGGAACCAACATTGAAGAATTTGATGGCAGGCCAAGTCACTGTTGGTTCAACCTCAAATGTCCAAGCTGAGGCTCAACTGCGTTTCCAATGGTTGGTGTGACAGCATTTAGCCCGATGAGCAGCAGGAATCCCCCAAGGCCACCCCACATAGGGGTGGACCCATTTGGTTGGGAACGGGTTCAGGACGCCCAACCCACCCATGCCCAGTCGCTGGGCCATTCATTCAGTCAAGAGCATTGCATCAGCTGCAATGCCTAATTCTCTGGAAGGGAGCTTTAAACCCTCATTATTGGTGTCCAATGCTATTACCTGCCCATTGGGAATGATCCCCAACAATTTTGAGGGGGGTTGATTTTTTTGATCATAGCATTAGCTGAATCAAAACCATTGGCAATTTCATCCAATGGGGAAGACTTCATCCTTTTCCGACTACATGAAATCTGTCTATTGGGCTGCTCCCACTTGATTTTGGATTGTTTGGTTTCATTTCAGCGAACTCAGCACAGATTTCCCTGATTAACTGTACCAGTTCTGCTGATGTGAGTGTGGGCACCGGGGGAGGAATTTGAAGCAGAAGAGCTGTTACCCAGCGCTTGTCTACCATGTGGGCAAGGTCGCCCTGGGTAACAAGGGGTACAGCCACCCTCTTCAATACCTTCTTACTTGGGAATGGGAAAAGAGCCCAATTAACGGCCAGAGGACGTTCCCCAGGACTTACAGACCCTCCAAGTGTACCTTCTTCCTTAAGAGACTATATTTAATAACCATGCCATCTCACAAGAGGTACTTTAACCCTTACAAGATAAGTTAAAAGCAATATCCAAAATTCCTCCACTAATACCTGCAAGATATCCAGGTTTTTCTCAGTATGATGGGATACTACCATCAATTCATTCTCCAGTTCTCTCAGATCAGTGAGCCCCTCATTTGCCTATTGGCAAAAAATACTTCTTTTTTCTTGAGGTTCTGAACAAAAAGCTGCGTTTGAGACGTTAAAAAAGTTTCTCCAAAAACGCCCCATCATTTGCCACCAAAACTATGGTAAATCTTTTCTTCTGTTTACTGATGCTCTGATTATGCTGTTGGAGCCATCCTGGCCCAATTGGATGAAAACGGCGTGTATCACCTCATGTCATATTCATCAAGATGTTGTCAAAAAATGAATGCAACTACAGCATCACTGAGAAGAAGTACCTAGCTGTTTTACTAGCCATGAATTACTAAGACTCTTTCTGTATGGAACCACCTTTACTATGGTTACTGACCACGCCTCCCTGAAATGGCTCCAAACATGAATGATTTTACTGGACGGCTGGCTTGTTGGGCCTTAAAGCTCCAACATTATGATTTAAGAATCAAACACCAGGATGGAACCCATCATATGAATGTTGATAGGTTGAATTGCTTACCTGTTCTTCATTTAGATAATAGTGAAGTTGAGAAATTCATGACCTCCTTATGGCCCTTGACGCCTGAAACGATGTAGATGACCCCATCAAGAAAATGTTAGCATGACACTCCCACAATACTAAGGTAGAGAGCAGGAAGTTATAAAGAAAAGTAGGGGCCAACTGGCTGCCTTATCTTTGACTATCAGATTGATTACCTGCTATCATGGAGGCTCATTCTACCCTTGGTCATGGTGGAATGAAGAAAACATATTAGTGGCTTAAAGATCAGTACTTTTGGGAGGGTATCATGGAATCCATTAACGAAGTCCTGATGCATGTTTAACCTGTAAAATGCAATCTAGACTCAAGCCCATATACCAATATTAACCTACTACTCCTCAACAACCATTCCACATGATAAGCTTAAATGTGATAGGTCCTATACCCCAGACCAACAAAGGGAATTGATACATTCTGGTAGTTATTTATCACTTCACAAAATTGATTGAAGCAATGGCTCTCCTACCCCAAACTGCCAAAGCTACCGCCACCTTCCTCCATCAGTCAATCTTAATCCGCCATGGTTGCCCCAGGTTCTTCCTCTACGACAATGGTAAGAATTTCACCTCCAGAAATTCAAAAAACTTTGGCTACCTCCATGGGTGCCAGCAACTCTTCTCAGCTCCATATAATTCTTTTACAAATGGTGCAGTAGAACAAGCCAATGAAACCTTGGTATCCATAATATGGAAACTGGAAAAATCAGACCCTCTACAATTAGAACAGTTCTTGCCTAATGCCCTGATGGCATATTTGATTAGTTATCACCAAATCCTCAAGATGTACCTTTTCAGGTTTTGTATGGATGAGAATCAGGGGTACCCGCTCTCTTAGCTAAAGATGTCTTCTCTGCCAGGACAGATGATCCTGACAAAGCCATGAGAAAATTGGCCCAGCACAATATCCAATATCAGTCTGATGCCATCACTGATCTTGCAAAAACTGTCACCAAAGAGGTCTAAGCCTCTAATGAGCTCAGACCCCCCTTTAATCTCTTTTAAAATCTCTAATTTAGTTTTATTATCTTAACTAAATCACCCCTAGAAGTGAGAATCTTGGGCCCAACTAAGAAGGACCTTTTGCCATCATGTATAAGTGAAGGGATGAATATTCTATCAAATCCCTTACTTCTGGAGTAACTATCAAGTGGGCATTTGGCTGGTTCCTACACCTTTATTTGGCTAGCATTCACAAAGGGGTAATGTCAGTCAATTAGAGGTACAACTAGTTAGTAAGAATGCCCCAATCCAAATACTTTAATACTGCTAATTCCAACTCTATATCTCAGCAGAATTGGTTCAAATGTAGTAATGATTTTACTACTCAAATTCCGCTGAAAATCCACCTCAAGATGATGAGGTTGCCTTGAACCTTCAATGAAATAGGCAAACTGACCTGGAAGTCCACTCATACGCCGCCAGAATTTAATATAACTTCCTATGAAAAAGAAACCCTTTTTATAGACCTGAAAGGAGTTCAGCAGAGTGAAATATCTTATTGATCAATCACCTATAAGGAACTCTGAGTAAATAGCTGCACTAACAAAATGGACCAGATGGCTGATTGGAAGAATTAAATTAAATTGCTACCCTACAATTATGTCATCTCAGCTACTGATCACTATCTAAATTTAAGCCTTGCTGAGCTAGAGAACTTCTTGAGAGTGTTAATAGGCTAAATTGTCATTTAGTCAAATTGAGATCTCCCCACCTAACTTGAATTCTCTCAAATTTTTCCATTAGCCTTTGAGCAGTGTAAATACTAAGCTATGCTAATTTAATGAGGATTATTTATTTTATATCCTCAAGTATTTACTTTTAGTAAAAATATCTAAAAATCTATTTCTCCTTGTGGTTGATAATATTCCCCTTACTAATTTTTTAAAAAAGCAGTCAAGAGTTGTATTGCTCCTTCAGCTGCCCTATTTTTGAAAGCCTGTGCAAACAGCACCTGCGAGCACCTAACAATACCAGGATTCCAACAGCAATCATATAATATTTTACAACTTAATTAGGGTAGCACAGTTTTTTAAATATCACATGCCATAACACAGAAGTTGTTGATTTTCTTATGGAATTCTTGCATATCAGCAGCACGCTGAGAATGAGCATTATGGTGACATTGCTGTATATCCTTATGCTTTATGTCTGTCAAATAGAGTCATGCTTATGATGTGTAAACTCTCTCTTTTTTGTCAAGAAGTGCATTGATCATCATTTTCAATTACTCAAGCTTGAGAAGTGTAATCTCAAACTTTGGCAAGATGATTGGTGCACTGGTTGTCAGTTTCAATAGCACAAGCTTGTAACATGCGCTTTTTAAGATTTACAAGTCACCTAGACTTAACTTCAGATTTTCTTACAAATGCTTGAACTAATAGTGTTGTCACTTCTTCTTGTCATGGAAATGGAAGAAGAAGTTTATACTGGCCTGCAAGTCAGGATGTGTAAGCACACAAAAAGCAAGCCAGAATGCCAGAGGCATTGCTGACCAAATGATATTATATAGAGCCAGGCATTGGGAAATGACAAATTGTTGGTGTAACACAACTGTGAGAAAGATCCTGACAACAAACCACAATGAGCCCACTCCTGACCCAGGGGGCCTTGCTGCAGGGGGTGGGATCACAGAGATAGTTTCAATAAGTTCATTGGCATATTGGGTCATTTCAACTGGGGAGATAAGGAGATGGATTCTCTCTTGCAATTGGCGGATATACAGCCACAAGATCCCCATGTACTGTTGCTAGAAGTTAATGATAATAGGGTTATAGAGCCAAGAATATCAGACTAGCTGAATCCAATCAATGATGGAGGGGGCCATAGTGACCATACATACTGGTAGAGCCCATCCGGTATACAAACCAATGGGCCACCAGGGAAACGCCATCAGGGATGCAGTCAGAAGGAGTAATAAAATAAAAATTTATTTGGTTTTTTGGCAAAATTTTTATTGAAGGAAAAGGAAGAAAATTGACCAACAATTTTCTTAGTGCTATGCAACTGATTAAATAGTAGTCAATTGGGGTAGTAACAAGCCAGGATTGGGCCCTCAATTTTGACCTAACCAGTGAATTATTTGGGAATGGACAGTTTTATTCCTTGAGAACTGACATTGAAAAATTCATTGGTGGGCTGAGTCACTGTTGGTTCAACCTCAAATATCTGAACTGAGGCTCAGCTATATTTCTGACAGTTGGTATGACAGCATTTGGCCCAATGAGTGACAGGAATCCCCCAAGGCTACCCCACATAGGGGTGGGTCCATTTGGTTGGGAATGGGTTCAGGACACCTAACCCGCCAGCGCTCAGTCACTTGGCCATTTATTTGGCCAGTAGCATCCTATCAACTGCAACACCCAAATTGTCAACAGGGGATTTTGAACCCTCATTGATAGCATCTGATGCTATAGCCTGCCCATCGAGGATGATCCCCAATGACTTTGGTAGGGAGGTGATTTGTTCAATCAACATATTGATTGAATTGGAACTGTCAGGCGTTCCAGCCAATAGCTCAGGCTTCATGCCTTTCCAGCCATTTGAGATCTGAGCATTGGCCAGATTACCACTCAAATTAGATCTGATTGATTTTAATTTGACAATCTTAGTGCAGATTTTGCTGATTCCCCATAACAGTTCTGCTGAGGTGAGTGTGGGTACTGGGGTGGGATCTGAAGTGGAAGAGTTGTTACCCGGCGCTCATCTACTATGTGAGTGAGATCACCCTGAGTAACAAGTGGGTACCACCATCCTCTTTGGTGTCTTCTTATTCAGGAATGGGAAAATGGCCCGATCAATGGCCAGAGGATGTTCCCCAGGACTTACACTTCTCCAATCATTGCTTCTTTTGAGTTATCATCTCCTTTATCATTAGTGACCTTTTAAAAGTTATAGGTATAATTTTCAAAATTCATATTTTCAAATTTTTTCAATAATTTTTTGTATTGTCATCAGAGATACATAAGTATGTCATAATTCAAAGCTCTAGCTAGCCTGAAGGGTAGTTAAAACCAATTGCAAGATTTCACCCAGACAGATACCACAGCATGTAGAGAAAAGTGTTTTAATATACATAAGTTAAATTTATAGCTATTGCTATTCTGGAATGGAATTAAAAATCAATTGTAAGATTTCATTCAGACAGACAGAAATTACAGCAAGTGGAGAAAAACATAACAACAACTAATCTCAAACCCAAAACCAACTGTTGAACTTCTAAATAAACCAAAAAATACTAGCTGTTTATCAAAACCTATGAAACTATCAAATTAAATGAATACCAGTATGCTCAGTCAAATTGGCATAATTACCATTAGAATCTTATATATTTTAGATCTTATAAAGAACTGATATTAAAATTAATATGGTTTTATTAAAGAATACCCTATTACCATTTCCAAACTTTGTAAGTACTTGTGCCAACTTTGAGGATTTTTATTTGTTAAGAGAAATGTGTCCTATATATACCATTTTTACTTTGCTTTCAATATTTTGCAAATCAATTTTAACATTTTGCATTTTTGTAAGAGAACTTTATCCTAATTCTCATTGACACCCAGTTTAATACAGACCTGTTTGTGGGTTTATAGTTTACCAGATAATCCCGATCAATTTTGTATCGGTGGATGGCCATTGATAAAATTATAAAGTTTTATTAAATGATATAAAATTACCTACTACTCAGCCAAAGCTAATTGAACCTATTATCAAGTTAACTAAACCATTAACCATTTACCTGAAACCATTGATTCCATAGAATCAACCTAAATCCACCAATCACCACCCAGCCAAAACCAATTGTTGAACTTCTAAATCAACCAACAACCAAAAACCACCAACAACTTACCAAAACCAATTAATTTATTGAATTAACCAATCACTAACTACTTACTAAAACCAGCAAGTGTATTAATCAACCTAAAACTACCAACCACTTGTCAAACCATTGAAAATATCAAAGCAATCAATTATCAAACTGCTCAACCATAACAATAAACTAACTACCGTTGAAAACTTAAAGGATTTTTGTTTATTACATATGAAATTTCTACTTTGACCATGAAAATTAAAATTTATTAAAGGATTATTGTATTGTCATAGGAAATATATAAGTGTGCCAAATTTCAAAGCAATAGCTAGTCTGGAGGGTGGTTAGAAATCAATTGCAAGATCTTACCACAGACACCACAGCAAGTAGAGAAAGATGCTTTATAATATGCTAAAAAGTATGAAATAATCAATAAAAAGTATAAATGATCAATAAAAACCTTGATAGAGTTAACGCTATATTTCAAACTGACTTATATAATTTTGCTCATAAATACAATTTGGAGCATGACTGGATTGGGTTCAAGTGTAAACTGTAAGCAACTAATAATATACTCAGCACTGTGCGTTCTCAGTTGCTTATAGTGTATACTTGGACCCAATCCGATATAAGCTTTAATTTGCATTTGTGAGCAAAATTCTATAAGTCAGGTTGAAATATAGTGCTGACTTCAAAGAGGTTTTTATTCATTATTCATACTTTTTAGTAAATTTTTATCAATTATTTCATACTTTTTAGTGTATTTTTTATCAATTATTTCATACTTTTTAGTATATTTTTTATCAATTATTTCATACTTTTTAGCATACTTTTTATCAATTATTTCATACTTTTTAGCGTATTTTTTATCAATTATTTTATACTTTTTAGTACATTTTCTCAACAATTATTCGAAGCCAGTTTAAAACCCGAATTTGATTTTCATAACTCGGTTGAACCTCATCCGATCAACTTCAAGTTAATTTATCGAATCTCTTGACTTCGAAACCAAATTTCACGGTAAAAGATCCGACGATAAAAAAACTTGATGAGTAAACTTCACGGATTATCACCCCGATCCGAGAAGTTTAAAGCCCTTCAGAAATTTTCGATCAGGTTTAAAAACCACCTTATCCAACCGAAGCTCAAAGGGTCACCAAACTACGGTCGAGGGATCAGAAATCTTAAACCCTTGGGCGAGCCGGTAGCGTTGTAAACCCTTTTTAAATTTTTGGAGAGCGATGGGGAAAGTGGCCAAAACCACCAAAAAGTTTAACCGGACCCTTCTTACGGGCGAGTTAAAACGGCGCCGCCAAGTTAAACGCTTCAAAGCTAAGGTTAAAGGGCGTGGTGGGGGTACCGTTTTACCGGAGAAGCCGGTTGATGAAGGTATGTCTAACCGCTTTTTCTAGATTCACTATAATAATGGCCTTTCTATTTTTGTTTTTCAAGTGGCCATCCCTTACGTTTTTACCGCCGTTTAATGTTTTCCTACCTTGACCTTGAACAAGGTTTTAATGGGGGTGTGGTGCGCTTTTATTATCCCCGTAGATGGTTTTTTACGAAGTTTAAAAACCTGTCGTGATAGGGGTTTAAACTTCATCTTAGTTATTTAAACCCACCTTTAAAAGGTTTTATGGCCACTTATCGCCACGTCCAAGTTTCACTTACTTATGCTTTAATCTGGCGTAGCGGATTCGCAGTTCGGGTACCAGTCGGTTGCCGGAGCGGATGGGTAAGCTGAGGGTTTGGGTACGGGCGTTGACCTTTAGCGCGGAGCCCGACGATGATCTCCTCGGCGCCTTGGAGGAGGTTGAGGTGGGGAACCTTTCCGCCCCATCCTTAGTTTATATTATTAGGAGAGCGATCTGGAGGGGGAGCGTCGGAAGGATCTATCGAGGGTAACCCCGATGCGGTTTACCGTACTGAACCGTTTTAGTGGATTCCGAAGCTAGGGAGGATGGCGGGGGAGGGTCCGATGGGGATGAAGCGCAACGGCACAAGTTGGATCTGGAGGCTCTGAAGGAAGCCGACCCCGAGTTCTACGAGTTCCTCCAACAAAACGACAGCGCGTTGCTCGACTTCAACGCCAGCGAGGACGAGTCGCACGCGAGCGAACCGGAGGGTTCGGTGGAGGAGGAACCTAAGGTAAGCTAGCTTATATAAATATCAACCGGCAGCGGAACCCTGAACGGACGGAGGGCGAACTTTCGATGGCACAGATCGCAAAGTGGGAGGTGGAGATCCAAGAGGTATTCCATTTGGGCTTGGGAACTTTATTTAAATTAGAACCGCTGCATCAAAGCCCTCCGGCAGCTGGTGCTCGCTTTCGAAGCTGGGGCGCATATCGGAGAAGCGGATTTCAATTCGCGTTGCCCCTACGTAATCTGCGGCGATAGGCGTAGGGGGTTTATAAAGCTCACTAACCAGCCTTAGTCTTCAACAAGCTGATGGTGACATGTCTAAGGCAGGTTCCTGCCACTCTCGACTTCCACCTGATCTCGTCGCCGTAAGTGGGAGCATCTGCGCTGATCAGTTTTTAGAAGCGGGGCGCCAAGCACGTCACCCAAGTGGAGCAACTTCCAGCCGCTCGTCAAAACCTTTCTCAGCAGCATTCTTCACATGTTCAGCGTTGAGAATTCTGGGGATATGCTCAAGTACCTGCTCGAAACCACCAACTTGGTCATCCGGTACTTGGCGTGCGATGAGAAGCTGGCGCGCATGTTCCTTAAGGTGCTGCTGGAGAGGTTTGGCGGGTCGGGGGAGCCGGAGCTTCAGACGGCCTCGTTTTCGCTCATCCGCAAGCTCGCCCTGCTGTGCCCCGTTACGCTGGAGCACGCCCTCCGGGGCGTGTATGCCGTGTTGGTGCGCCACTCGCGCAATCTGAACTGCCATACCGTCACACGGGTCAACGTCATCCGCTCGTGCGCCGTCGAACTCTTTGGCCACAACTTTGACAAGAGCTACCAGCTGGCGTTTACCTGCATCCGCCAGCTGGCCGTCCACCTGCGGGCTTGCCTGACTACAAGGACCCGGGAGGCGTTTGCCAAGGTCTACAACTGGCAATTTATCCAGTCGCTGAGCTTTTGGGCGCACGTCCTATCCACTTACTGTGACCGGGATGTGGTTTCGGCCCACGGCGAATCGCCGCTGCAGCCGCTCATCTATCCCCTAACCCAAGTTGCGCTGGGCACCATCAGGTGAGCCGGGCTCTGGCTCTGGCTAACCCTTTTAGTTTGATCCCGAGCCCCAAATACTTCCCCCTGCGTTTCCAGTGCGTGCGCGCCATGACGCTCTTGGCTCACAAGACGCAGACCTACATCCCTACCATCCCCTATCTCATCGAGGTTCTGGAGTCGGTCGAGTTCCAGCGTCAGCCGGCGCCCTCGACCCTCAAGCCGTTCAACATTGCCCTTGCGCTGAAGGTGCCCAAAAGCTACCTGAGGACCCGGGTTTACCAGGACATGCTTACCGAGGAGTTGAACGAGCTGCTGCTCGGCTACTTTGCCGCCATCTCAAACAACATCGGCTTCCCAGAGATCGCCCTGCCCACCCTCATCTACGTAGGCAAGCCGCCCCCTCCCCCTTCTAACCTGGCAAGCTCAAGAAGTTTCTAAAGGCCTCCAAATCCGTCAAGGTTAACAAGAAGGTCGAGCAGATCCTCGCCAAGGTACTTGCGCCGCCCTTCACTAACTCGGTAAAGGTCGGCGCCACCAGCGCCATGATCCTGGCCAAACGCTCCGGGCTGGCCTTCGCGCCCGCCGACCTGGCCGCGATGGTAAGCTATTATTCGATGGCTCACCCCGTCAGTCCGCGTTCCTGCCCGGTGACGCGGGGGCCAAAACCCCCGTGCAAGAGTATTACGAGTCCGTCGCGGCGTTCAAGGCCCAACGCCAGGTCCTTATCGCCGGTGCGGCCGAGAGCGAATGATTGCCGTTATAGAGTCCACGCCTTGGGGTTTTAGAGTGTCTGATAAAGCCTCCCTTAGATGTTTAACGTTTACGCCAACCGCTTCACCTTGCTAACGTGGAGTATACGTTTTAGGCCATAAGTTCTTTACCTTACCCCATCATCTCATCTTTACTATCGGGGGTTGGATCTTACCTTGGGTGCGATGGTTGCGCCATCCCATCAATCCGCCTTCAGGTCGCGTATGGCTTGAATTTGAGAATCTTGTAAATTAATTATTGGCGTGCCACGACCACCAAATCAACCAAAGGGACTAAACGCGGGGGCAAAGATTGAAATTGGAAGGTTAATATCTCAACGGGATGCGTAGCGTGGAGCTTTAAGTGAATCCCCAATTGGCCAACAAAAACTGACCTTGGAAAATCGAGGCCGCTTTAACCTTCCCATCGGTTCTAAACCGGGCTAGCCTAATTTTTAAGCCCCACGTCAGTTAAGGCTCAGGCTAAACGTGGAGGTTGCTACCTTTTGGGCGACGGATCCCTTACCATCCCTCATAAGAAATGGGGGATAGGTTGGTAACTTGGAAAGGTGGACCTCAACCTGTTTTTAAAGGCAAAGGTGTATCCAAGGCTGATAGGTTAAAGCTTTCAAAGGGTACGGTGGGTACAAGTTGGTTTAAAAGGGATCCCCCAGCTTCGGTTCCCCCATTCGCCATATTTTTCCCACCCGGAGGTTGGGATTGGGTAGATTAGTTTTGGGTTCCAAACTAGAACCCTCAGGGGGGTTGAAACCCACACTGGAATTTAAAACTTCCGGTATGTGGATCCCCCTCAAAATTGACAAGCGGTGGGGGCCTCATCGCTGATGCGCAGCAAAAGATATTGCCGCCGTTCCATATCTAAGTGGGACGTGCTAAGTGGGTTGTATCCGGTCGCCAATTCAGGGTGCTTCCATTACTGCCAGGTTTAAACTTTGGTTTCAACCTATGTGGTTTACTCCAGGTATAAGCTTTCATTATCCAAAATCGATACTCTTATCACCTTACGCTACCACCCCCTAGCTTGGTAAGCTTAACCCGCCCAATATCCTGACCCATGGAAGCCACTCGTTTGAATCTATGAGGTTTATGGTGGTGGCCTGAGTTGGAATTAGGGCCAGGTACCTTATTTAAAGGTGGGTTGGGTGCTGCACTCCAGCTGGGATTTTTAACTAGATGAATTCCTTAGAATCATGAAATTAAAGGTTAGATTAACTGAGGACGTTTGGTAATTAATTGGCTAGCTTTGATCATATATCTAATGTTAGTCAACCCAATCGGTGCTCCCCATTTCTTTGGGTTGAGCTGGCTCGATCTGCTGGACTGAGAAAGGGTTGGGCGATCCCCAATAGGAAATATGGTCCATTTTGACACCGGTGACTGAGGTTTAGGAGCTCAAAACATTTGATAATATTATAAATCCATAAAGATGTTGAGTTGAGAGTTTGGCATCATGGTTTACTGGATCACTGGCAGCTGAGGCCAAGGATAATCCAATGGCTTACTATTTTAGATCCACCAGCAACAAGCTAGGGAGGATCAGTTGACTGGCTATGGTGCCAGGGGATCCAAGTGTCAAGAAAGGGCTATTGCACCAACTAAAGTATGAAGTACCACAACTAAAGCTGAAGATAATTCTGAGAGAATTATAATAAGAAATTATAGTTAGCCCTTTCACTGATTTTCAAAAATCATCAATTTTTTGGCCTTAAATCTGGCATAAATTTCTTAGCCAATGTTCACTCTATTTAAGCTCATTTTGGTCCATGTCGTAACATGAATATTTGATAACTTTTAAAATGAATCTATATAAATCTTATTTTAATTGGATGCATATATGCATTTTTAGATTTACATACCCCTCAATTTTTGGATGCATATATGCATTTTTAGATTTATATCACCCCCATTTTTTGGATGCATATATGCATCAAATCATTGAAAGGGTTAATGAATCAGAAGCTAATGCTGAAAATTAGCCACCATATATTAAATGTAGAAAATAATAAATTTGAGGGATGATTGCCAGCCAGAGAGCTGATGATTGGAATCATCAATAAGAGTGCTGATGATTGAGAAATGGCAATAGATGCCAATGAAGTTAACAGATAGGAAAACACCTATAAATGATTGAATCTCCCACCTAATAAAATCATCCTCCAATCTAATCTTTATCTTTAATCGATAGGTGATTGGCTAATGGGATAGTTTTCAGTGGACAGAGTTTAGCTTAGCTGGTAGAGAGAGACTGACAGATCCCCAAAAGTTAGGTGCTGGGTTATAACCTGGTATGGTCAGCGCAACCAACTCCCAACCTGAAGCAGCATGGAATCCTCATGAGAACTTGGCCAACTGACCACCAACAATGATGGGCCAGGGGGATTGAAGGGGAGGACCCTGAGGGAGTCAATAGAAACTGCTGAACCTTAATTGCTGGACAAATCACAGGAGAGAACCTCTGAGCCATAAATAGTGGTCAAGTCTCAGAAGGTGAAGTTGTTGGTCCACTGGGCAGGTGGGTTGCCCTGAAGATTTTTAGTGAAAGGTCACCATGAAGTTAAAAGAGAAAGCGTCATCAGTAATCATACTGTTTGGTCTGGAGCTCTAATAGAGTACCTAGTTACTGCAGGTTTTAAAATTTGCAACAATGGTGCTTGCTACAGGGAGCTCTGTTAGTGTGTTGTTTAATTAGCTGGAGGTAAAATTTGGGAGATAAAAAACCGCTTGTTCTGTTTTGTTGGGTGGATGCAATCAGTGGAACCTCAGCCCTCATGTTTTGAATTACAAAGCCTCTTGGAGGTGGGAGGTAGTGTCAAGAACCTCTCAGCCATCACATCAATAGGTTTTGGCCCACCAAAAATGGTAAAGCCATGCTTAAGGAATAACATCAGGTTAAGTTGAGGTTGGGTTGGTATTTTAACTAGATAAATCCCTCACATAAATATTAAATTTGGTTTAAATAAAATGAGGATGGTTGTCAACTAATTAAAAAGTTTTGATATTTTGATTTAATTAATTATTACTAATTTATGCTCCCCATCTGGTTTAGTTAAGATGTCTCAATCCGCTGGATCAAGAAAATGTTAGGAATGATCCCTGAAAGAAAATTGGTGTATATTGACACTAATGACTGAGGTAAGGATAAAATATGAGTATTATCATTACTCAGGATGGCAAATTACCAAATTGACAATAAGGATACATTGGGAATGATCCCCAATAGATTTTTGGTTAAAATTGACACCAGTGACCAAGGCTGAGGATGTCAAATACATATATTTGTCAATAAATCTATAATTATGATGAATTGAAGTTTGATGTTGAAAGTCATTGGATCACTGGTAACTGCGGCCAAAGATGATCCAATTAGTTTACTATTTTTAAATCAGCTGGCAACCTAGGATGAGGAAGATCAAGTTACTGGCTTTGGAGCTAAGGGATCCAAGAGTGATCTATAAGTTGAGCATGAAAGGGATATTCTGCCAATTAGAGTTAAGGGTTAACGGTGACTTATGCAAGTATAATTCAAGTTAGTTTATAAAAGAAAGTTATATTAGTTTAGTCAACGATTGATGCTTAAAATGAATCAATGTAATTGTGGACATTGAGGATGATAAATCTAGCTGGGATGATTGCCAGCCAGAGGTCTGATGTTAAAATCACCAATGAGAGTGCTGACAATTGCCAGCAATGTATTCCAATGTTGCATATAGATGAAAATTCCTATAAATAGTTTAATCTCCCTCTTAATAAATTAACTTTTGGTTTCCTAACTTTATTAAGTTTTGAGTGGACAAAGGTTAGCCTAGTTGGTAGAGAGGGAATGAAGATCCCCGGAGGTTAGGTGCTAGATTAAACCACCTGGAGTGGTCACCGCAACCAACTATAACCTGAAGCTGCATGGAAACCCTGTGTGAATCTGACCAACTGGCCACCAACAATGATAAACTAGAGAGATTGTGGATAAGGATCCTTAGGGAGTCAATAGAGACCGCTGAACCATAATTTCTGGATAAGTCTCAAGAGAGGACCTTGGAGTCAAGATTAGTGGTCAAATCACAGAAGGTGAAGTTGTTGATCTGCTGGGTGTTAGATTGACCTATAGATTTTTAAGTAAAGGTCAACAATGATGGTGAAAGAGCAAGGACCAGTAGTCTTCATACTGTTTGGCTTGGAACACTAATAGAGTCCTGATTACTGCAAATTTTATAATTAGCAACAATGGTGCTTTAAACAGGGGTCTCAGTTAGTGTGTTGCTTTATTAGCTGGAGGTATAGTTTAGGAGATAATGAAAGCCACTGGTTCTGTTTTCACAGGAGGATGCACCAGTGGAACCTCAGCCCCAACGTTTTAAGTTTACAACACCTCTTAGAAGTGAAAAAGTAGTGTCAAGAACCTCCCAGCAATCACATCAATGGGTTTTGGCCCACAAAATGGTATTATGCTTGAGGAATATTATCTGGTTAAGTTGGGGGATAGGTCGAGATTTTAACCAGATGAATCCATCACATAATTATTAAATTATAATAAATAAGTTTAAGGTGATTGCCAACTTATATATAAGTTTTGATACTATTTAATCATCTACTACCAACTTGTGTTCCCATTTAGTTGGGTTGAGCTGTCTCATTCCGCTGGATCAAGAAAATATCAGGTATGATCCCTGAAAGGAAATTGGTGCATTTTGATACTGGTGACTGAGGTGAGTATGTCTAAATGATTTTTATCATCATTCAGGATGGTAAATTTCCCAAATTGACATTAAGGATATTAGGAATGATCCAAAATAGAGATTTTGTCAAAATTAACACTTATTACTTAGGCTAAGGATGAAAATACCTATATATTACTAAATGTATAATTACACTAAATTGAGGGTTTGATGTTGAAGGTCACTTGATCACTGATGACTGAGGCTAAGGATGATCCAAGAAGTTTACTAATATGAGATCAGCTGGCAAATTAGGATGATGAGGATCAAGTTACTGGTTTTGGAGCTGATGGTCTTAAGAGTTATTTGAAAGTTGAGCGCACAAGGGATAAACTGCTAACTGAAGTTAAGAATTTACTGGTGAGATATGCCAAGGATAATTCACCTTATTCTATAATAAGATATTATATTGGTTTAAATCATCAATTAATGATGAAAATGAATCAATGTAATTGTGGACTTTGAGGATGATGAATTAAGCAGGGATGATTGCCACCCAGAGTGCTGATGTTAGAATCACCAGTAAGAGTGCGGATGATTACCAGAAATAAATGCTGATGATGAAGATAGGTGAGATATGCTTATAAATAGTGTAATCTCTTTCTTAATCAAGTAACTTTTGGTTTCCTAACTTTACTAAGTTTTCAGTGGACAAAGGCAAGCCTAGTTGGTAGAGAGGGACTGAAGATCCCCAGAGGTTAGGTGCTGGATTAAACCACCTGGAGTGGTCACCACAACCAACTATAACCTGAAGCTGCATGGAAACCCTGTGTGAACCTGGCCAATTGGCTATCAACAAAAATGGACCAGAGAGATTGGAGGAGGAACCCTGAGTGAGTTAATAGAGATGGCTGAACCATAATTGCTGGACAAATACAGGAGAGAACCTCTGAGCCAGAATTAGTGGTCAAGTCTCAGAAGGTGAAGTTGTTGGTCTTCTGGGTTGGTGGGTTGCCCTAAAAATTTGTAGTGAAAGGTCACCAGTGAAGTTAAAAGAGAAAGCGTCATCAGTAATCATACTGTTTGGCCTGGAGCTCTAATAGAGTACCTAATTACTACAGGTTTTAAAATTTGCAACAATGGTGCTTGATACAAGTAGCTCTGTTAGTGTGTTGCTTAATTAGATGGAGGTATAATTTAGGAGATAATGAAAGCTACTTGTTCTGTTTTTTTGGGGGTGGGGTGGATGCTATCAGTGGAACCTCAGCCCTCATGTTTTGAATTACAAAGTATCTTGGAGGTGGGAGGTAGTGTCAAGAACTCTTTAGCCATCACATCAATGTGTTTTGCCCACCAAAAATAGTGGAGTCATGTATGAGGAATATCATATGGTTAAGTTGGGGGATGGTGGGATTTTAACCATATAAATCCCTCACAAAATTTTCAAAATTATATTAAATAAGTAAGTATGGTTGCCAACTTATATTTGAGTTTAGATGTTATTATTAAATCATTATTAAAAATTTATGCCCCTATTTAGTTGGGTTGAGCTTTCTCAATCCACTGGTTGAGCAAATGTCAGTAATGATCCCTTGACAGGAAATTGGTGCACTTTGACTCCAGTGACTTTGATAAGGATGTCAAAATGGTTATTAGCTTTATTCAGGATGGTGAACTACCTATTATCATAGAAAATAAAGCAGGATTAATCCCTGATAGAGTTTTGGTTTAAATTGACACTGACGATGAGGCTGAGGATGTCGATAATTATTATTAAGTAATTAAGTTGAATCTCAATTTTTACTTTGCAGGAGTTTCAAGGATGATTCCCAATGAGCCAATTGGTCAAAATTGACACCAGAAACTGATACTTGGGATGTTGAATAATTATAACTATCAATAAAACATAATTATTCTAGATTGATGGTTTGATGTAAACAGTCACTGGATCACTGGTGACTGAGGCTAGGGATGATTCATTCAGTTTACTCTTAGAGATCAGCTGGTAACTTAGTCTGAGGAGGATCAAGTTACTGGCTTTTAAACTTAGAGATCCAAGAGTGACCTGAAAGTTGAGCGTGAGAGGGATATTCTGCTGACTGAAGTTAAGAATTACTGGTATCTTATGCCAATTATAATTCAAAATTAATTTATAATAGAAGATTATATTAGTTTAGTAAGAGATTGTTGCAGAAAATAAATCAACGTAATTGTGGACATTAAAAACGATAAAGCTAGCAGGGATGATTGCCAGCCAGAGGGCTGATGTTAAAATCACCAGTGATACTGCTGACAATGCCAGAAATGAATGCTTTGACACAGATAGGTGAGAAGTGCCTAGTTTAATCTCCCTCTTGTTAAATATCTTTTCTTTTCCTACCTTTATCAAGTTACTAGTGTACGGAGGTTAGCTTAGCTGGTAGAGGTGGGACTCTGAACCACAGAGGTTAGGTGCTGGAATAAACTACCAGGTGTGGTCAGCGCAACCAACTCTCAACCTGAACTTGCATGGAAACTCTGTGAGAGCTTATCCAACTGGCCACCAACAATGATGAACTAGAGGGATTGAAAAAGGAACTCTAAAGAAAAATAGATACCACTGAACCAAAATTTCTAGACAAGTCCTAGGAGAGGACCTCTGATTTTTGTTTAGTGGTCAAGTCTCAGAAGGTGAAGTTGGTCTGCTGGGCTGGTAGGTACCCTGAAGATTTGTAGGGAATGGTCACTGATGATGGTGAAAGAGTAAGGGCTAGCAGTCTTCATACTGTTTGGCTTGGCACACTAATAGAGTCCTGACTACTGAAAATTGTAAAAGTTTCAACAATGGTGCTTGTTACAGGGAGCTCTGTTAGTGTGTTGCTTGATTAGCTTTAGGTATAATTTAGGAGGTGTTGAAAGCCACTGGTTCTGTTTTCACAGGAGGATGCCACCAGTGAAACCTTATCCACAACTTTATAAGTTTCTAACGCCTCTTGGAGGTGAAAGGTAGTGTCAAGAACATCCCAGCTATTGCTTTGATGTGTTTTAACTTACAAAAAATAGAAGAGTCAAGCTTATGGAATATAATTTGGTTAAGTTGGAGAATAGGTTGGTATTTTAACAGGTAACTTTCTTACATAACTATTGAAATTAGGTTTAAGTAAGATGAGGATGGTTGCCAACTTATTTATAAGTTTTGATGTTGTTACTTTATCATTTAAAAACAATTTATGCTCCCCATTTGGTTGGTGCCCTTTCATAATCTTCCAGATTGAGAAAGTGTTAGGAATGATCCCTGATGAGAAATTGGTAAGTTTTGACACTGTCAACTGAGGCAAAGATGTCAAAACGATTTTTAAAATTGTTAGGATGGTGAATTAATAACTTGACATCAAGGATATATTGGGAACGTTCCCCAATAGAGTTTTAGTTAAAATTGACACAGGTTACATAAACTAAGGATGTCAAACATCTATAAATATTTTATTAAATTTATAATTACACCAATTGAAGGGTTTGACGTTGAGGGTCATTGGAGCCCTGGTGACTGAGGCCAAGGATGATCCAATCATTTTACTAGCCTGAGATCAGCTGGTAACTTAGGTTGAGGAGGATCAAGTTTCTGGCTTTAGTGCTGAAGGATCCAAGAGTGATCTGAAAGTTGAGCACAAGTGGGATATTCTGCTGATTGAAGTTGAGAATTGCCTGGTAACTTATGCCAAGGATAATTCAGGTTGATTTCATAACTTCAGATTATATTATATAAATCAACGATTGATGCTGAAATTGGATTGATTTAATCATGAACATCAGAAGATGATGCATTAAGCAGGGATGATTGCCGTACAGAGTGTTGATGTTAGAACCATCAGTGAGAGTGCTAAGATTGTCAGCAATGTATGTCAATGACGCAGATAGGTGAGAAATGCTTATATATAATTTAAACTCTCTTTTAGTAAAACATCTTTTGTTTACCTACTTTTATCAATTTATCAGTGGACAGAGGTTAGCTTAGCTGGTAGAGTTGGGACTGAAGATCCTCAGAGGTTAAGTGCTGGATTAAACCACTAGGTGTGGTCAGCGCAACTAACTTTTAACCTGAAGCATCATGAAAACACTGTGAGAGCTTTTCCAACTGGCCACCAACCATGATGGGCCAGAGGGATTAAAGGGGAGGAACCCTGATGAGCCAATAGAGACTGCTGAACCATTTTTGTTGGATAAATTCCATTGAGGACCTCTGATCCAGGATTAGTTGTCAAATCTCAGAAGGTGAAGTTGTTGGTCTGCTGGGTTGTTTGGTTGCCCTGAAGATTTGTAGGTAATGGTCACCAATGATGGTCAAAGAGCAAGGGCCAGCAGTCTTCATGCTGTTTGGCCTGGCACACTAATAGAGTTCCAAATTACTGCAAATTGTAAAATTTGCAACAATGGTGCTTTCTATAGGAGGCTCTGTTAGTGTGTTGCTTTACTAGCTGGAGGTATAGTTTAGGAGATATTGAAAGCCACTGGTTATGTTTTCATTGGAGGCTGCTGCTGGCAGAACCTTAACCCAGTGTTTTAAGTTTTCAACACCTCTTGGAGGTGGAAAGTAATGTAATAATCTCCCAGCCATCGCATCAATGGGTTTTGGCCCAAAAAAATGGTGTTTTGCTTGAGGAATATCATCTGGTTAAGTTGGGGGATAGGTCGGGATTTTAACCAGATGAATCCATCACATAATTATTAAATGATAATGAATAAGTTAAGGATGGTTGCCAACTTATGTATAAGTTTTGATACTATTTAATCATCTACTACCAACTTGTGTTCCCATTTAGTTGGGTTGAGCTGTCTCATTCCGCTGGATCAAGAAAATATCAGGTATGATCCCTGAAAGAAAATTAGTGTTTGACACTGGTTACTGAGGTGAGAATGTCTAAATGATTTTTATCATCATTCAGGATGGTAAATTTCCCAAATTGACATTAAGGATATTAGGAATGATCCAAAATAGAGATTTTGTCAAAATTAACACTTATTACTTAGGCTAAGGATGAAAATACCTATATATTACTAAATGTATAATTACACTAAATTGAGGGTTTGATGTTGAAGGTCACTTGATCACTGATGACTGAGGCTAAGGATGATCCAAGAAGTTTATTATTCTGAGATCAGCTGGCAAATTAGGATGATGAGGATCAAGTTACTGGTTTTGGAGCTGATGGATCTAAGAGTGATTTTAAAATCTTGAGAGCACAAGGGATAAACTGCTAACTGAAGTTAAGAATTTACTGGTGTAATATGCCAAGTATAATTCACCTTATTCTACAATAAGATAATATATTGGTTTAAATCATCAATTAATGATGAAAATGAATCAATGTAATTGTGAACATTGAGAATGATCAATTAAGCAGAGATGATTGTCAGATAGAGTGCTGATATTAAAATTACCAGCAAGAGTGCTGATGATGAAGAAAGGTGAGAAATGTCTATAAATAGTTTAACATTTTTTTAAAGAATACTTGATTACCTACCTTTATTGAGTTACCAGTAGACATAGGTTAGCTTAGCTGGTAGAGATAGGCATGAAGATCCCCAGAGGTTAGGATCTTGTTAAGACACTAGGTGTGGCCAGCGCAACCAACTCCTAACCTGAAGCTGCATGGAAACCCTGCAAGAACTTGGACAACTGACCACCAACAATAATGAACCAGAGGGATTGTTGGGGAGGAACCCTGAAAGAGTCAATAGAAACCTCTGAACTATAATTACTGGAAATTCCAATGGTGACCTCTGAGCTAGGATTAGCTGTCAAGTATCAGAAGGTGAAGTTGTTGGTCTTCTGGGTTGGTGGGTTGCCCTGAAATCTTTAGGGAAAGGTCACTGATGATGGTGAAAGAGCAAGCGCCAGCAGTCTATATACTATCCGGCCTGGCACACTAATAGAGTCCTGATTACTGAAACTTGCAAAATTTGCAACTGAAGGTAAGGAATCTGAGCTTCAGGTGTGGAGAATTATATGTTGGAATATTACCTCAGTGTTCTGAATGCTCCAAATTATAATGAAATGGTATATTGGGTCTTCTCTGATGATGATCTAATCATTTTCAAGAGTTTAGGTTTGGAGTAAAGCATAAGTAAGACTTGCAACTGTTATCAAAAAGACTAGATTGAAAAGATTAATTTTGTCTTTCTAAGGTGCTTAAGTATGTAAATAGACATTGCAGTCATATCTGAAGGATTTTAATGTTCTTTTTATATAGCTATAACCTTGGATCTGGAATCTGAGTCAAATAGTGAGCTTGGCCAAACACTGGCCTCATTCTTGCCATTGTTCTGGGGCCAAACCATGTTTTGGTATGCTTTGTCACCATAACTGTCATTTGAGATTATGTTGTGATATCCAGACATGGCGCACAGGTTCATGGATTGGTCTCAGGAGGCCTATCTGTTATGTGGTCACTTACATGGCTGGTACTTCCCAGCTCATTTGAGGCATTTTAGCGCATATCCATTTGTTAGATTCATAAGGGGCTCAAAATTTTATTCTGAGAAAATTTCCCAGAGCTGGAGGTGACTTGAACCAGGAAGCCCTTGTGGTAGCCGCCTGCTACTTTGGTGCACTATTTACTGGAAGGGCCCTTTTAGTGAATGTAAAGTTCTGAGGATAGCTCACTTGATAATTGAATTCCTGCACGCTAAACAGAGAAGATGTTCGGCCAATAAATCCTCAATTTTGCTAGTGGCTTATGGTACTCTGACCATTTGGAAACTCATTAAGCTTATTGAAATAGCCCTGACTCTTCTGGTTGATTTCAGGCTCAATATTTTCTTTTTAATCAGAAACAACTTCTGTGGCAAAGATAGATACAAGCTGGGAATTCAGTACTTCCAGCTTGTTGACACTTCTCCAAGGAAAAGATTCAGATGAGAAAACTGGGAAAGAGATGAAATAAAGTACCTTTTATTAGAAGGTATTAATAGATAATCAGCCATTAGGCCAGGCGCCAGTATTTATACCTTTAGGGCATCTCCTGGTCACATTCAATCATACAATTTCAACAGATATTTTACCACCTCAGTTTGGCCCTTGAACTGATATGACTTAGACCTATTCTTAGGTTTATTGGTGACAAAATACTCTCAAAATCAGGAGGACTTCAGGGACAAAAATTGCAATAAGAACATGAAAAATTGTCCTAGGATCTTTTTGATTTGAGTTTCGTCATACTGCTGACAAAATACACCTTCTATGAAATTCTTGCATCGATTAAAGTAGATGATGTACCCCTAATTGGGACGTCCGCAGGCCTCTCTCTTGATAGCACTAGGTACTCCCTTTCAGAAAATCCATGCGCAAGTACTATTGTGCCAATTACGTGGGTCAACATACAAATTTCGCCCTAGGGTGGGAATTTGATCACATTTTTTGTTCATTTGATGGTCCATGGGACTTTTAAACGTTAACTTTGGGTCAGTCCCAAACGATTTTGTATACTAGTTGTTTGATTGTGTTCCCAATAATTGGGACCAATTGCTGAGATTTGATGCTTAGATAATCAGCCATAATGTGGCTCTCTCTTTATGCTCAGCATACCTTTCTGAGCAAAATTATATAGATTAGAAAGTAAAACTCAATAGCCCACTGTAGTTTCACTTCAATGTCCTCGGATAACCTGCTGGCTGCCCCAGTGTGGGGCAGCGGCGAAACTCCCCCCACCATTTTTCATCCTGTGGGAAAACACATTCAGACTGGCTCATCCAGTCTCAATGACACATCAGGTCAGTTCATTCCGCCCAAGGATCTTGTCATCCATCTGGCACATGCCTAGAAAGTACCTCACAGCCTTTTCATTCTACCCCAATCCCAGCTGCATTCTGGCCTTTGGGTCAAAAATGGGTAATTATTCCCATATGATGAAAAAGCCATTATTGACATGGCCCAGGCAGTGGTGCTTCCAGCCGGATTTATCAACTTCTGCCCCTATAAGAGGTATTTTGATCTTGGCTTCACCTGCAAAGCTGATGCCGTCACTGCGGCAACTGTGCCTCTGGTTTTCCAGGGTACTCCTCTCTCAACAACTTGGACCCAGCTCCCAGCGGACACCACTTTGGTGTTTCAGTTCACTGGTTCGCCCACCCACCTTCCCCCTGAAGTACTCCACCAGGAGCTGATGGAAGGTTTGGCAGCCTATGGCTCCAACCCCATCTTGCAATTTGTGGTCCCAAATAGGGCCACACGCCTTGCTGGGCCTTGGTCATATGCCACAATCAGCCCTGAATAAAACAAAATTGCCCCATCGATTCCCCCTCATGTCATTATCCCCTCTGCCCCTGACCATCCATTATGGGCCCACATCGAGGGCGGATGGATGATCTGTCCATCCTGTTTTAAGTTAGTCCACTTGAAATGCAAGTGCCCATCCCTAGCTGCTTCTGATGGCTCAGATTTTTTCATCCGCCAGCCTCCAATCCGCCACCCATCCCACGCCAGCTTTGGTATGAGATACAATCCTACCTCCCCCTTCCCCAAAGCCTGATGCTGCAGCTGCACCTGCAGCCACCAATCAGCATCCTTCTCGCCCCAGTGCCACAAACGCTACATCCAATCAAGCGCAGGATTGGGCCCCAGTTTGATCCCATGCATCCTCCAACAAACCAACCAAACCTCAGCCATACACCAATTCCCCAATTCATTTCAACCTGAACCCATGGGAGTTATTAGCTGAAGTTGACGAATCAGGTAATTTCATTGAAGAAACATCTCTGCAAATTGAGCGGTTCTGTAATGCAGAATGGGACGGCAAATTCCCCCCTTATTTATATGCCCCACAGCCAAATGCCAAATCATTCTACAGCGACCACCAGCTTGCAGTAGAAGCAGCTGCCACACCAGATTGTCATCCCCTCCACAAAGCTGCCACCAAATCAGTGGCGATGCTCAAAGGAGGTATTCCACCTCCTGTTATCCCTGTAAGTCTCACCCCAAAAAGTAAGATTAATATGAATCAGTTGCACAAAAATGTCAATGACGCTATCCAGAACGTGGTAACTGTAGAACAGAATCCTAAAGCTAAGATTACCCAAACCAATATTGCCACATTTGTTGAACTACCAGATGCCCTCATTAACGCCAAAAAAGCTTTAGCCAAATATAACACTGCTATTTTCATAGTTGGCAATTTCTGAAATACCAATCATTATTGATATTGAACCACATGCCACTGATGCCCCAATGCCCTTGCTATCCGCCTTGACACATACCCTACTCTGGGATGAGGAAGCTGCTGCCAAAGATGAGCCCCCTGATCCCCCTCCCCTTCCACCATGGAGGAACAAGCGGTCACCACTGCCCACCTGGCTGGTTGTTTTGTTTGGTGTGTTTCATTCAATCACTCATTTGGGCGTTTTGTTTGAATCAATTAGTTATGTTAGTTTTATCTTTAGTTTTAGTTTTTAGTTCATTAATGTCCGTCCCCTGGTCAGCTTACTTCAGTTAAATAAAATAATCAGCCATAATATGCGAGCATATTTGGCCTGAGCTTATTGATAAAGTACTTGATTGAATTTAAGTTGGGATATTTGGCCTGAACTGTGTAAGTGCAACAGGCTTTGAGGTAAGAGTTAAAGTATTAGCTCAAGCATTGAAAGGATAATTGGCCCAATCTGATGGTTGACAAAGGTTTATTTTCAAGTCAACCACCAGAATCTAATATTTTCCCCCACTTGACTCAAACATAAGCCCTATGATTCCCAATTAGCCTTTGTTGATCTGTTATTATCAGGCCAAACGCCTGATGAGCATGAAGTTGGGTCTTCCCTTTAATAAAATTATCCTGAATGCCCAATGAGCCTAAAGTATGTTCCTCTTACTGTTAATTTTGCCTAAATGCCCATCAAGTATGAAGTTGGATCCTATCCCCAACCTCAAGTGCAAACTAAAGTATTAATTAGAATAAAACTATTATATATATATATATATATATTTTTTCTTTTTTTTCTTTTTTTTCAAATTTTTCTTTTCTTAATCAGCCCGCTTATTGAACCTTCTTAGGAATTTTGCATGGACTCAGTTGTATATATGGCCAGTCCTAATATCTTTAATAGTGTATATAATCTTAGATTTCTTCTCAATCACTTCAAATGGCCCAACCCAGATGCAATCTAACTTTTGCAATTGGCCTAATCCGTGGGTGTTGCAAAATAGAACTTCATCATTAACTTCAAATTTGGCCAGTGTGTAGCAATTCTCTAAGTCATTTTGATGTTGGGCCTTTTTCTCAGCAAAACTGTTGTTGAAGGCTTGAGCTTGTAGTTTGATTAAAGCATCCACAAGCTTTTTGACGTACTGAGTATAATTGTTTTATTCAGGTTCCTCTAGGGCCAAATATAGCAGCGTTGGTAGGTCTGGGTGTCTTCCATATATTACTTGAAATGGAGACATCCTGGCTGACAGATGGTAAGAGATATTGTAGGCAAATACTGCCAAACTTATATAAGTACTCCATTTGGATGGTTTGGACAATGTTAATCTCCAGATAATGTTCAACGTCCCGTTTGCACGCTCAACAATCCCATTAGTTTTTGGATGATAGGGAGCAGAAAGCACACCTTGTACTCCCATTAATTGGTTGAGCTTGGCAAGGACATTGGTGGTAAAGTTGGTTCTGTATTGGTCAGAATAACCTGGGGACATCCATGTTTGTGGATGATGTTTTCAAGGACGAACTTGGAAGTAGTTGACGCTCCAGCTTCCAAAATGGCCTTGACCTCAACCCATTTGGTCAAGTGGTTGATGGCTACAATTATGTACTTAGCCTTCATATTGCTTATTGGAAGTGGGCTGACAACATCAATAGATACAGTGTGCCAGGTAAACTTGGGCTGAACAAGCTGGTAAGATGTGCTTTTTGGAACAGTTTTTTCCCTTGGCACTCCGCACAGAATTCCAACGTTTCTTGGATATCAAAATGCATTGACTCCCAGTAGAATTGCTTCAGATGCTCTTTCATTTTCTTGAATTTGCCATGCCCTATGGCCTTATGCGCCACCATTATTAGGTCTGTTTGGGCCAAGGGTCTTAGAAAAATATACTTTTTGCCCTCAACAATCTTGTAAAGCGTCCCACTTTTGATGGTTGTATTTTTTTGTAGATCCTATACTATTTTTGAACGGATTCAGGCTCATCTTAACACTCTTGGCTGATCACATTCATAAACAACTCATTGGCATCCTGACTAAGTGTTGCAATGGTGGGTAGTCAGGATAGGCAATTGGTGTTTTAATTTTTTTCCCCAGCTTGATGCTCAATGGTGTAATCATAAGCTTGAAACTTTAATGCCCAGCAGGCTAATCAGCCCTCAGGTTCTCTTAAGTTGTTTAACTATCTTAGGGAAGCACTATCAGTCACAACTTTGAAATGAGTGCCATGAAGGTAGGCTCAGAATTGGGTGCAAGCATATATGATAGCTAAGCATTCTCATTCCATCACCATGTAGTTCCTTTCATGAACATTTAAGGTCTGACTAGCAAAGGCAACTGAATGTTCTTCACTATCTTCTCCAACTTGAGATAACACGGCCCCAACTGATGTTAGGGAAGCGTCAGTTTGGATGATAAATTTATAATTAAAGTCTGGATAGTGAAGAACAGGCGCGCTGAATAGGGACAATTGGAGCTGGTCAAATGCATCCTGGCAAGCTGGAGTCCAGTCAAATGGGACCTTATTTTTAAGTAGATAGAAAAGTGACTCCCCAAGTTGTGAAAAATTGGTGACAATTGGCGATAGTACCCAATCATGCCTAGGAATGCTTAAATATCACGCCTGGATTTAGGCCATTTCATTTTGGAAATGGCATCCAGCTTAGAGGGTTGAGTCCAAAGACCCACTTTCTTAATCACAAATCCGAGGTATTCCAGTTGGTCTTTGAAAACTGACATTTTATGGGCTTAATTTTGAGTTTGCAGCAGCTAGCCTTCTGAAAACCTCCTCGAGGTGTTCCAGGTGGTCGTCAAAAGTGTGGCTTAAAACTTTGATATCATCAAGGTACACTAGTACACATGGCAACTTCAAATCTCCCAGGATTGTATCCATTGTCCGTTGGAATGTAGCTGGGGCATTTCAGATCCCTTGAGGCATTCTCGTCAGCTGGAATATGCCCTCTTGAGTTATAATTGCACATTTATTGCGCTTCTCTTCAGGAAGATCTATTTGCAAGTATCCACTGATAAGGTCCATTGTCAAGGAGACCTTTGCGCCCCCTAGTCTATCCAAGGCATCATCAATTCATGGCAGAGGGTACAATTCCTTCTTTGCGATGTTGTTTAGATTCCAATAATCAATGAATACTTGGTTGCTTCCATCCTTTTTCTTCACTATTAAATTTGTGCTGCCCATGGACTTTTTGAAGGGGCTAAAATGCCATAATCAAGGAGCTCCTTAATCTTCTTGGATACAGCTTCTTCTGATGATTTTGAGCATCTAATTGGGCGTAATCAAATTGGTTTATGATCTCCACTATCAATTTTGTGGATGACACCCTTAGCACATCCCAAGTTGAAATCATCTTGTGCGAATATTTCCCAATATCTAGAGAAGAAATCCTGAGCTTAGCCTTTCTCAGAGTTGGCCAGGTTGTTTAAATCGGCCATAGGGACAACACTATCTATGCTGAGTAGGTCCTTATTGGGGAGCCCTAATTTTACAAAAGTTATAAACTTGTACAAATGAGTGAATTTCTGAGGTAGGGATCAGATGTAGAAATGCAATTGTTTGATGTCACTTGATGGAGATGGGCCAATTTTGCAGGTTTTCACATAAGATATGTATTTCTCCGTGGCCAGGAATGATAATAACAGAGGCAATGTTTGGTTTAATTCAAGACTTAGATTATGGTTGATATACTTCATTGATCTGATAAAGTCCTTCTGGATGGCTTTCCATCTTTGTAGGCCAGATTAGTTTTATTCAACTACATCAAGATTATTACTTTATGATTGGTAACAACTCCATATCTTCTTAGGATGGTTCTTATTAGGATATCATAGTGATGCCTGATTTGATCAAATCGAAGGATGCCATTTAGTTGACTCATTGATTCCTGACAGTGGGCAACATGGACGTAGTGCTTTTATCTTTGATGATAGAACGCACTTTGTTTACTGCTATGTCCACATAAGTACATTCAGAGTCAATTGATTGCTACCCGATTCCAGTGGAGATCTTGGATGTTATCTGCTAACCATCATTTGATTAAACCAATTTGATTGCCCAAATAGATGCTCAAAATTATCAGAAGAAGCTGTATCCAAGAAGATTAAGGAGCTCCTTGATTATGGCATTTTAGCCCCTTCAAAAGTCCATGGGCAGCACAAATTTAATAGTGAAGAAAAAGGATGGAAGCAACCAAGTATTCATTGATTATTGGAATCTAAACAACATCGCAAAAGAAGGAATTGTACCCTCTGCCATGAATTGATGCCTTGGATAGACTAGGGAGCGCAAGGTCTCCTTGACAATGGACCTTATCAGTGGATACTTGCAAATAGATCTTCCTGAAGAGAAGCGCAATAAATGTGCAATTATAACTCAAGAGGGCAGCATATTCCAGCTGACGAGAATGCCTCAAGGGATCTGAAATGCCCCAGCTACATTCCAACGGACAATGGATACAATCCTGGGAGATTTGAAGTTGCCATGTGTACTAGTGTACCTTGATGATATCAAAGTTTTAAGCCACACTTTTGACGACCACCTGGAACACCTCGAGTTTTTCAGAAGGCTAGCTGCTGCAAACTCAAAATTAAGCCCATAAAATGTCAGTTTTCAAAGACCAACTGGAATACCTCGGATTTGTGATTAAGAAAGTGGGTCTTTGGACTCAACCCTCTAAGCTGGATGCCATTTCCAAAATGAAATGGCCTAAATCAGGCGTGATATTTAAGCATTCCTAGGCATGATTGGGTACTATCGCCAATTGTCACCAATTTTTCACAACTTGAAGTCACTTTTCTATCTACTTAAAAATAGGTCCCATTTGACTGGACTCCAGCTTGCCAGGATGCATTTGACCAGCTCCAATTGTCCCTATTCAGCGCCTGTTCTTCACTATCCAGACTTTAATTATAAATTTATCATCAAGCTGACGCTTCCTAACATCAGTTGGGGCCGTGTTATCTCAAGTTGGAGAAGATAGTGAAGAACATCCAGTTGCCTTTTGCTAGTCAGACCTTAAATGTTCATGAAAGGAACTACATGGTGATGGAATGAAGTGCTTAGCTATCATATATGCTTGCACCCAATTCTGAGCCTACCTTCATGGCACTCATTTCAAAGTTGTGACTGATAGTGCTTCCTAAGATAGTTAAACAACTTAGAGAACCTGAGGGCTGATTAGC